>RAON01000159.1:0-69524 GCA_009805295.1 Neurospora sp. FGSC 6877 | reverse complement strand
CCGGCGAGGCGGGTGGCAGGCACCGCGTTGACGGCGGCCACCCGGCGGAGGGCGGTGCGAAAGGCCATGGTGACGGACGGTCGGACGGAGAGGGAGGCCGGATGGGATGGAGGGAGGGAGGGAGGTGAAAGAGAGGAAGAAGAGGCTTAACCGGTGAGGGAAAGGGTAGATAGAAGAGATTAGGTGGAGGAGGGAAAGTCCATTCCCCAGATTAGAAGCGTATAAGTGGATTCGCTGGGACGGACGGACGGGATTGACAGGGACGAGAACGAGAACAGGTTCAAACAGACGGACAGCAACGATAACAACAAGAAGAAAAGTTCAATTGATAGCCGGAAAAGAAGTTATTTACACCGATGCCAACGACAACATGCGATTGACAAGAACCCAAAGACAAATCAGTCACACCATGTGAGTAACTAAAGTGCCCCTGGTTATCTTCGTCAGTCACACACGCACTTTCAAATCAGTCATTGTCACAGAACAGAAAAAAGCTCGCCTCGCTAGGATGCGGAGCGGACCGATTTCGGGGTCTGGAAATTTTGGCTGAACATGCGATAGCTATCGATTAGATCCTTTGGACCAATTGGCTTGTCTAAATCCATCAAGGTCCCCCTTATCAGATCTTGAACTAAATGGGGTGTCCCTGGGCTTGGAAGATGCCTGGACTTTGGAGTTGTTGAGGATGTCGTGGTCTTTTCTCGTCTCCAAGACTGCTGTAGAGCGGTGAATCCGGAGGAACATGATTCTTGACTTTCCGGCTTGCGGTTCCCAGTTCCAGTTGTCTCGCCGTCCCGTTGTTGCAGCGGATGGACATGGGATGACATGGGACGAAGCACCGGTCGCGCTGCGCAGTGACTCAACTCGTTCTTGGGCCAGGGTTAGGAGGAACTCAGCCTCAACCTCCTCAGCCGCATTCCGTCTTCCTCACCAGGCGTGGCTGAGAGAGAGCACAGCTGGCAGCACCAGCCTGCACCCACCTGGTAACAGCCTGACAATGCACTGACAAGGGCGTGCCAGCCAGCCGGCAAAAACCCACTGACCCCACCCAAAATCCAAAATTTTCACTTGTGCACAGACCCTCTTCCTTCCGGTCTGAAGGGTATAAAACATCGTCCAACCGGTCCCTCTTTTGCTCTTCTTTTCCTTCTTTTTTTCTTCGCCCTTCGGGGCAATTTGGTCAATTTGAAACGATACAGAGAAGATTAGCATGGCCCCTGCACTAAGGATGACACGCTACTCAAAGAGACGCTACCAATTTTTTTTTTCTTTTTTCACTTTGATTCTGGCCTGAGTGGTTGGGACATTGGGAAGAAAATATTTCCATTCTTGATTAGCGACGTGCTCGTTGATGAGTTGGTGGTTGTCGTATTCCTGCTCGTCCACGCTGTGCAACTTGATGCTCGATGTTCGTCTGCGCTTGACTGCTCATCGTCACCAGCAGAGGATTGAACCGCACTTTAACTTGGTCGGGCAACGTAAAAATCAATTTATTTCACCCACCCACTGCACCCGACACCAAACTATCCAACTTCGCCTCCCCCAGATTCCCAACGCTATCCAAAACTAGTATTACTGCTGCGTGTTTATCATTAATCATCAAGCACCGAGCCACCCAATCCGGTTCATGTGTTACTGACGCATTTCCCAATTAACCTGCCATCCTGCCTCCTTGACTCACAAATTACTCACAATTGCCTCCCACCATACATCATGTTTACCACCCTCTGTCCATCATCGCCATCATCGACATCTGTCAGTGTCCCTGTCTATGATGACCTCGTCCATCACCTCTTCCCTGTCCATTCCCGTGCCTGTTTCCATGTCCTCCTCCACTATGATCACCTCCACGCCTTCCTCCGCCATCGTCACCGTTTCCTCTGCTGTTACTGCTTGACCCATTCCCATTCCCACCATCACCACTACCGCCGGTAATAAAGGTCTCATCAAATAACCCACACCAAGCATACGCGTCAATGGTAGATAACGACTCCATCATATTGCTATCCCCGATGGCGTCGAGACCCAACACATCCGGCAAGTTTTGGAGGTTGATCTCGTCGCACTCGAACATGAAGTCGGGCGTGAAAGCGGAGTAAAGGCCTGCTGAGAAAGTGTTCTGGTTGAAGGGGTCGACTACACCGAGTCCGGGGCTGGGACTGGGGCGTGAGGTTGGTTGATGATAGTAGTCATCGTGAGTATTGCCGTTGCTGTTGTTGGTATTGTTGTGGTTGCTGTTACCATACGAGTTGTTGTGGTGCTGCTGCTGTTGGTAATGATTTTGGCCCTGGGTTTGGTAGGAGGGGGAACTGTTGTGACCGCTGTGTCCGTGATGTTGCTGTTGTTGATGATTACTGTGATGCTGATTCTGATTCTGATGGTGCATCCCTCCTGGGTCTGTCAAGGTTCCCGATGAAGGAGATAATAGAGTGTTATCGAATGGAGTGCTTGAATGTTGCGTTGATGGAGTGTTCATGTATGAATGGCGATGAGGCGGGGGTGCGAGCGGTGGTAAGGCTGGGCTGAGACTCTTCCCATAGGCGTTGAAGTTCGATTCGCTTATGGTTGGACTGTCTGATGCCACCGTCATGTCATCCGAGCCTGGTGTTTCGTACTTGAGGGATGTTCCCCTGCTTAGAGTGGAAGTGGAGCGCCTATCGCGAAGGTGGTTGAACGAAGATGAACGGCCCTGATACCTTGCTGCCGAAACATTGGGCTGCGGATACGGCGGCGGATGGAACATCACCGTTGGTGTGTCCTGCCGGATCGGATCATAGATCATATTTCCTGGTGGCGTTGCGGCTGTGGTAGGCTGCGATGGAGGCGGAAGAGGCGAAGCGACTGGTGGCATAGAAGGGTTTGACATGGAAGTATTGGACATGGCGGGATTGGAAGTGTTTGTATATATTCTCGTCAAGTTCGAGCTGGGCGAGTTCGTCGTACCGGATGTGTTTGTATACAGCCTCGTGAGGTTCGAGTTGGGCGAGTTCGTTGTACCAGTAAGCGAAAAGGCAATAGGCGGCACACCTGGCGAAGGTGGGATCGGATTCTCGAACTGCATCAGCCGCTGAACTGAGGCCTGACGGGTTCGAGCAAGCACACGCTCGAGCTCGCCCGGTGCAAACGTCTCACAGTCATCAATGCCCTGTGACCTCTGCTCCATGGCGTTGATGATGTACCCGACTCCTGCCCAGTACTGTTCGACGCGTGAAAGTGCCTGAGAACAGCGCGCGTAGTTCGCGGCCGCGGCCGAAGTGAGTAAGGAGTGTCGCGGTCTATTATCGGTTGGTATGCCCAAACGTCCGCCATGTGTCCTCGAGCCGGTACTCTTATTGCTCGCTCCTGGTGATGGCTCCCGTGATGGTGGGCTTGAAGCACTCAATGCAGACTCCTTGAGGAAGGCGCATCCGGCGATGAAGATGGGCTGGGAAGTGAAAGGATTACCAATGTAGCTCTGATGATCGATGAGTTCGGCAAAGGCAACAATATCCGCAATGGTCTTTGCGCTCGATCTGGCCAGCTCACGGCTGTTGGACAACAGCTGAATATTGGTGAGCTTACCGAATGGCGTGAGCAGTGCTGGTTCATGGAGGATAATGATCATGGCATGGAACCAGAAATGAAGCAGTATGAAAATGGTTCCTTGGCCAGCCTCCACGTAGTGCTTGAAGTTGTGGGTATTGAATACCAGCCGCTCGTGTTGTTTCGAGTAGATTATCGTCAAGTCGCTTTCCATTTGCCGCAGCTTCTTCATGCTCTCCTCCGTGAGATCATTCGCATCTCTGATGTTGTTGAGTACATCTGACGCCCGACCGTAAAGATGGATTATCTTGATGCAAGCCGGGAAGGGATCTGGCCATCCCTCTTCATCGAGAGTTGGTTCGGGAATCTCCAAATCCATGTCATCATCTCGCAAAGTGACTGGCCTGCCTGTGCCGGATGAGATGATTCTGTCCAGCATGAAGACTGCCCAGAACGTGTCGATGCGTGCCTGCTCCACTTCCTTTTGCTCTTCCGGGCTGATTGTTTCCTCCTCTTCTTGCTTGTCCGTGGGCGAGTTTCCATCATCGTTATACTTGCTTAGCCACCTCCTGGTGAACCACGGATCTCGGGACCCTTGATATTTGACGCCCTCCTTCTTCTGAAGACCTAGGTCAGTAGCCATGCGGATGGCAAGGCCCAAATACATCCAAAGGGCACTGTCCTGGTTTGCGCCAAAAGCCTCGTATGCCATGAGCAGAAAGGCCTGAACAGCCGCGACTGACGGACAGGAAAACGTTTCGACGGTGGCGTTCTTGACTCGTTGAGCAAAGACATCACCATACTCGGACTTGGGAACTCTGTTACCGTCCTGCTCATTGGTGAAGGTAGGCAGCTCGGAGAATCGGGCAGCCAGCGCACACATGGCATCGACCAAGATGGGCTCCACCTGCTTCTCCTCGAGCTGGCGCATGAAGCGTTCCTCCTTCAAGAAGGGGTAGTTGCAACCCAGACGAACAAAGAATGTCTTGACCAAGACTTTGATGATTTCGGGCACCGGCTTGGAGTCGTCGGTGGAGTATACTGGCATGTCTTCCAGGGTAGGAATGTCCTTGAGTGTTTCCTGGATCGTTCTGGGCTGTATGTGATGTGATGGCGTGGGTGTTGTTGCGACTGACGAGCCGGCTCTCATGAATCGTGGGTCCCTATACGAGGGTTCTTTGGGCAGGTTTTGCTTAAACCCGGGGACAATCGCCGTGGGACCGAAATAGCGGAAATACGGTATACGGTCCCTTCTCCGTACGGGATGGCTGTGATGCTGTGTCGGTGATCGAAGACCGTTTGAGTTGGACTGTCTCGCCGTTCTCGTAGAGCTGGGTGACCTTGAATCCTGACCCCAATCATTACTAGGTCCCCGCGGCCGGGTGCCTGAATAACTGTGGCTTGGGATGGAATCACGCCTCATGGAAGCATCTCCATCAACAACGGCAAAGCCGGCCGTTTTGTTCGCTGGGGCTGTCTTGCTCTTCCATTGCGGGTGGTGATCTTCCTCCTCCTCCTCCTCCTCCTCCTCCTCCTCCTCCTCCTCCTCGTTGTCATCGGAATGCTCATCATCATCCGCCTCCCTTTTCACCCCAGCAACATGGTCGTGATCACCTTTCGTCATCTTTGTCACGCCGTTGCCCCGGTTGTCCTCCTTCCTTCGCTCGACCAGATCGTTATAACCTTGACACTGGTGCCCGTTCTTTGTGCAGGTCGAACAGACCGGTTTCTCACCGGCACATCGGGTTTTCCTCTTGCGGCATGTCAAGCATCTGTTAAGTTGGTTTAGACAGAGCCCAGATATTGTCACGCATTTTTTTTTCTTGCTCATCTCCATACCGCCGGTTCCTCCTTGGTTTCTCGGGCAGCGGGCTTGATAGACGAGTCTCCTCGGCCACATGGGCTACAATATGGGATGAAAACATACATGATAAAATTGATGTGGTATGATGGGGATATAAAAGGGGAACACGTACGCTGCGTTGATCCTCCGCCTCTTGGAAGGAGGTTGGCCTTGGTTGTTTACAAAGCGAATCTGCTTGGGAGGCGGGAGGGGTGCGGTAATCAGGGTCATTTCGGGCATATCTTCATAGCAAAACCATGACGGTTTGCCAAATAACTTGAAAATATTCTCAGTTCTCGAAGCAGTTCCGTGGAAGCTGACGCGAATAGTCGAGGAACCGTTGTTGGGATGGAGGATAAGTGATGGTGGTGTTGAGTGGTGACGCTTGGCGAACTTCCAAGATGGCGGGGAAGCCTATGTAAACTGATATTGGAAGCTATTCTTGGCAGCTGGAGAAACAGCCGTAGGTATGGGTTTGGGCGGTACGCGGTTGTTGGTTGTCCAGCGTGGCCAAATTGCCTAGGTAAGATTTTCTTTGATATCCGAGCTTCCGTCCAATGAATGAGCCCCCGAACTTTTTAAGGTTCTTCTCTCTCTTTTGTGTTGGCTTGCCGTGTCGTGCAAAAGCAAGCAGAGACGCTCTTAACAGGCGTGCAATAGCATAACTACCTATGCATCGGTCATGCCGTTGAAAGGATCAGAGCTGATTTGAGAGCAACGATCATTTTCGGTATTCGGAAAAGGGTGTAGAAGAATAACGGTCAAGATGGCTTGGATGAGTAGTCAGGTGGTGTGCAAGCACCGATACGTCAGAGACCCCTCGTTCTAGACTGGCACGACTGGCCAAAAGGAGAGCTGGCAGTATGGGGAAACTTTGAGGCGATGATTCTAAGGGTTAATTCTGCATGCCGATCTCGAAGACAACCTGGAAGCCGCGCAAGCACAGGATTTCGTTCTTTGCTAGGCTTATTCCCTGACGTCGTATCAGACTCACCCTGACAGGACCAAAACACAAGCTCAAACAAGAAGAGGAAATACCTAGGTGGCGCGTGCTTGCGTGCTCGTAAGCGATCGCTGAATGACATAGAATGGAAGGGGACGAGAAGTGATGTGTCGTGGTTGGATTTGGGGATCCGGTATGGAAACGAGGTGGAGGAAGAGATGGCACGATGACCTGAAAGGTGGATCGCAACAAGCAGATCCCTCGTCCGAAGCGCGACCGAAGATCTGCGGTGGTGCCCCAGGGCAATGCTTGGTGTCGGGGACGGAATGAGTCCGGGAGAAGCAGAGGAAGAGGAAGAGGAACAGGAACAAGACAAGCGCTCGGAGAAAAAAAAAAAAAAAAGAAGACACAAAAAGGTTGGCGGCGAGGCAAAAGCGGGCGAGATTGGGAGACGCACGCTTCCATTCCTACCTTGGTTGTTGACAGGGCTGGGCTAGAACGCTTGTGCCCGTGCAGGCTGTGTCCCCAATTCCCCCCAATTGTGTTCCATTGCTGGTCTGTTCTAGCGAACGGGAGACGGGCAACGGGGAAAGCAAAAGGACGTCCCGGCGGCGGCTTTTACACGTGTAGAGTGGTTTCTGTGTGAGAGAAAAGCTGAGCAGCCAACCACGGGCGGCGGCCACGATGCTTCACTATCGGATGCCGATGTCGCGGATATCGTGAAGCACTCTATTTGCAGCCCTCAGCGAATCGCGTCCCCTACATGAATCGGCGCCGGCGTCGTGATTGGGGGGAGAGAAATGCAGTGATGAGTTGAGAAATGTGATGTGTACCATCATTGTGTATGTGTCAATTCTGGACTCCGATCAGGTGCAGCACCGCCATCACCTACGTCTCCAGCTTCATGCTCGCTCATCAACAGAGACATGAAGCGAAGGTGTCGTGGACTCGTGCTTGGTGGTGATGGTGATACTTGGGGAGATTTGTCCGAGGTGTTGATGCCGTTGGGAGACGCGTCGACATAGGCACGACATTTTGAACACAACTGAAGTTGATGAGAATCTCGGATGAGGTCCGAGGAACAGACACGAGAATGCCAGGAACGTCAAAATCAAAGCAGAACCCTGATCGTAGGTTCATCGCACCTTCCAAAGTTCATGATGTGCATTAGGTTCTGTCGAGCTTGTGCATCTTCCGACTCCACAGGGAGTGTTCCTTCCCGCTGGAGCCCAGCGATCATCGACGCCGCTGCTGCGGTTCGAACAACCCAACTCCAGGCAACCGAACAGAAAATACCCCATATTATCTGCGGCCTTCGCGTGGACATTGCGAGTCTAGATTCTTAAAAAGATGTGCTCCATGCAAACTGGAACTCTAAGTAGCATTTTTGAACGTTCCTGACGGGTATATCGGGTAGATAAGATAGCATCATCGTGCTCGTTGTCGACGCCTGGGCTTTTACCCCGCTTCTGTTCTCCCCAGACTTCTGTGTTACTTCACATCTTTGTGCCGAGCTTGGACCTCCTTGTGTAACCTCGACAAGCGAGAGCTCAAGGGACTGAAGGGACTCGGAGACAACGGGCCGTCACTGAAAGGCAGCTTTGTTTCACGCAGAACGCCTTCTCATGCAGTAACTGAACCAAGACGGAGTTTTCTCCGGACCGTCAATTACATATTCTAACCATCCTGAGCCATTGCAGACAGAAACAGCTGTATATAGTTTCGGGCTCGTTCGACATTACCGAAAGTGGTTTAACACCCAAGAAATTCCATTATGCTTTTCGCTTCCTCAGGCCCTTTCTTCCACGGAGACGCCCTAGAACTTCTCACCTGAGGCTATCTCCACTTTACAGGACGATGAACCATCCAGGCCCTTTTCCCGACTTCTGCCCCCTTCCAAAGCGTCCTGCCTCTTGGTCGGTTGAAGCAGAAAAGGATATAGAACAGAATCGGCTCGTTTTGGTATCTCCCATATGACATCAAACAAACCTCTTTCCCCAACACTCCGTAACACCCACCCCAAAATCAGATCTCTCCCCATTCGACATCCTGCTGTCTCCTGCTTGAATCACGTCATTCTTCCTCGATCAGCTTCCTCTCCTCACCCAAAAACAACACTAACCCCCATCTCCCTACTAACCTGCCTCCACAAATCCCCTCCCGTTCCCATCTCCCCCATCATCTCCCCCATCTCTTCCTGCCCCTTCGGCCTCGCCGCCACCCCCGGAACCCTTTCCGCCCCAGATCCAGATCCGGCTGCCGACTCAGCCCTATCCGCCCTCCTCCACACCTCCCTCACAATCTCCCACGCCCTCTCAATATTCCTCATCCCCTGCCTCTTCCTAACCTTCTCAAACGCTTGCTCCGCCAACCCGCGATCATTTTCTGCTACAGCCTCGCACGCCGCCACAAACAGCGGCCACAGCAACGCACCCATGGGCCCCTCATGCTTCACCGTCGCTGCGCAGTGCAAAAGCGAGCGATGGGTGTGCTCCTGCACGGCCCTGTGCGAGCGTGGATAGCCGTGCACGCTCCGGTAGAGGTAGACGAAGGCTGAGTGTCGGTAGGCGAGGGCGTTGTGCCAGATGCTGTGTAGACGACTGCATTCTGCCACCGTCGGAGACACGACGTCGATTTTTGGCGAATGGTGGTGGTTGCTGCGGACTTCGTTCATCTTGTTCATCTCTTCGTCTATTTCTTCATCCGGGACAAAGCCGGGGGGTAATTGCGGTTGCCAGCGCGATAGGGCGGCTTCGATGGCTTGGGTGCTTGATTCGAGTTCTGTTCGCAGGACGGCGATCTTGGAAGCCGAAGCGTTGCTCCAGATGGCGGCTTGGAGGTCGCTTTTCAGAGTGACGATGCTGGAGAGTCGGTGGATGATAGGCCACAAAGTGGTGGCCATGCCGAGGAGGGTGTCGACGTTGGATAAGGGCGAGGCGATGGGGGCGCCGAGAGGCGGGAAGGGCATCAAGCAGCCGGCGGTGGGAGCGGCGGAGAGTGGGGCGCGGCCGTTGGAGAGGGCGGCTATTACGTCGTAGAAGCGGAAGGCCTGTGGAATTTGTTAGTGATCTGTGGTAAATGGAGGTGAGGGAGTGTGTAATGTGTGTGTCTGTGTGCGTACCCGTTCGAGAAAGATGCTAGTAGAATCTGATGGTTCAGGGTTGGTGCACATGATGGTGAGTGCCCCTTTGAGGTGACCATCTACGAGATTCGACCGTCCTCTTTGAACGAGCTATATTGGCACGAGTTAGCTGAACATTTCAGTGTTGACCGTGCCTGTAGGAGGCTTACCACTTCATAGTAGATGAGCAGCATGATGGTTGCTAGAATTTCGTTTCGGTTCGACTTGGCACTCTGCTCTATTAGACGTCCAAGTCCCTGAATGGCCTGGTTGTGGAAGAAGAGGGAATGCTCCTCGTTTTGGACCCCTCGATATTCCAAATGCGCGCTAGCCAGAGCGAAGATGGCATTGAGCACAGGCGAGCTCTGCCGTGTCAATGGCAACACCAACTGCTGGAAGGGGTTCCCGCTCTCTTCACGAAAGACAATCAGGTGGGAGAGGATATTACAGAAGTGATCTACGAGAGCTCGTCGGTTGGGGCGATCCGTGAACTCTGAAAATGCCGGGGAGTGGAATTCGAATAGAGGTGATGTTACCGGACATGGCGCTATCATGGCTAGGTCTGGATAATAAGACGTTGGCCGTGATACTGTAGTAACTGCTGTGTAGTTCGTCCATGATTCCGCAGCGTAGCCGCCACCATCTTCAGCATCCTCGGCCAGTTCTTCGACATGGCTCAAGTCCGGCAGTGTGAAGAGGGACTCTGTGGGAGAGATGAGAGGGTAACTCGGCGTAGGTGAAGGTGTGTTCCAAGAGGTGCTTTGGTGGAGATCCGGTGGTGGAAACTGGTAGTCCACCTCTGTAGATTCCGGAGGGCTCACGCTATCGCTCTCGTAGCCAAAGTCTGACATTCTCCTCGAGAAAGAGAGCCTACGGCCATCGTCGTTGGATGTGGTTGATGATGTCGCCAAACTAGCCTTTCGCCGCCTTCGCGGCCGCACAGCCTCATAGACGCAGGTCGCCCCGTGCTCGATGCAGCGTGAACATTGCGGGCGTCCCTCATCACACTTTTTCTTCTGTGGTGTTGATGCTTGGTCAGAGAACAGATCTTGCAAGAGGGGAGAAAGCATTCGACCAACCTTTTCTTTGCTTTTCCAGAGGTCAGCTACTTAATATTCGGGGCAGCAATCTCACGAAAACCGAGAGGGTACAAGGAACAACGTACCAAAAGGTGCAGCCTAGAGCAGGTTGGTTCCAAGTTAACGGGGAAATTAGGGCCGAGAGTGCATTCCGGGTGGATACTTACCGGCTCTTGATCGTCTCTTTGGCTCCTTTGGAGGAGCCAGTCGTGTATAAAGAAGCATTTTTACACCGGCGGGATCCATCTTGTTGGATATGATTATGGAGAAAGCATCGTTTCTTGCGTGGGATCGGTTTGTGCCAAGTGCCGATGGAAAGCTTGAATTGGGTTCTGTCGGAGTTTGAGTGAGATGATGGATCCAACTTGTTTTACCCTATTCCCTCGTACGGAAGGTGAAAAGCATGCTCACCTTGTTGTTGTTAGTCGTGGGTTCGGGAAACTTCAGATCATGACCAAAGCGAGAAAGCTGTGTTCATGTTGAAAGATGGAGACTTGAAGCAAAGGAGCGGTGACTACGATATGTCATAGAGAGATGGGTTTGGAATGAGGTTATTAGCCGGCTACGTCCAACACGTTGACGACAACAGTCTTGGCTTGGGAGTGAAGGTCACGAGGGAGGCCAACTTTGGTTTGGAGCGTGGAGAGGCGAGCCTGGCGAACAAGGGTTCTATGCTGGGGTGCGCAGAAAACAAGCCTGTTCTTCTTCTTTCCAGACAATTGGTGGTTTCAAGATGTTCGCTCGTCTGCCTCCGAGATTTTCTTGGAGAGGCATAACGGCCGGTTATTTCGCCCAATGTGCGGAGAAGGAAGCGTGAAAGTGCGGAGGTTCCCCCACCTCGGTAACCTCCACCTCCACCGTCCCTCCACCTTTCCCCAGAAATTTCCCCAGAGTAACGCGGGGAAGATGGAGTCATCATCAAAAAGACTTGGCTTCTGTTTCTGTCCAAGATTGCATCAAGAACAGGGCACATCTTCAGCAGAGACCCGTCACCTTGATCCCATCCACTGACATTGAGTCCGTACCTGAAGCCATTCTCAAGATGGGTTGGCGTCATTAACCGTGATCCGAAATATCAGAGCCGCATTGTGATGAGATATTGTGTTTAAGCGACTGGCCTATATATTTCTTTCAATAACTGTGGTGAAATAGATTGGATTGTCATTCACGGCAGGTCAGTCGGTTCGACTCTCACCTCGGTGAACAAACTCTGGTATTCGGACCGACCACGCCGGGGATGTTGATCGGAGCATACTGCTTTTTACCATCAAGCAGGCAATCTCTCGACTATCGTACCGACATGCCGGGATCTAAGCTGTGATGGCTTCCGTCCATTATTATAGCGATCTAAGTGCGCACAGATTGGCGAAGCGGGGAGACAGGAGACTTCACTCCGCGCCGGCAAGTATTGTTCACCAACCACCTTGACCACCCAACACGAAGCCGAGCAATATGTGCTGTAACAAATGCAATGCAGGACACCCTTCGCAGCCTCTCTGTCGGTTCCAAGATACGCACCTTATCCTGTGCGGCAATCATGCCTCTACCCGCCAACCGTTGTTTAACAACGTTCGATGATGCTACCTCTTCACAAAGAGATTCGAACCGCTATCTGGCCGTCGGGTGTTTTTTTGGCTGAAGTGAGCGCCTCTCTCTGTGGTAGTCGTTGCTGTGCCACACCGCTCAGCCCGATGATATAACAACTCGATATAGCCGTAGGATCATGTTGGAAGCCGGGAAGCAACCCAACATGCCGTCTGTCGTGGTATTGGCGACAGTCGTGGAGGTGCTTGTGAGATGTTGTCAACGGTAGAGACAAGTCGGATGAGTCTCATCCACCAAAACTCCACCGAAAGAGGGCAGCCATTGTCCTATTGTTCACCGCGCTTTGACCACTACTGGAACGTGCGGACAATTATACGCACTAACATTACTTCCTAACATCACGCACGGTTGCACGGTTGACTTCCACTTCTTTCACAAACAATTGGAAAAACATGATGAACCAACAGAGCTTCCAGCGGCCTGCTATTTCACACTCCTATCGCGGCTGTTCAATAAGTCAGTCTTATGGGGGGCGCGGATACCGCTGGAGATTCATATGGAGGGGCATGGCTATGCCACACCAGAACTATCAACTAGTCCGGTGAGATCACTAGGCAACCGAATAAGAAAGGCAAACCAAACCCCCCTCCTACTGAAACTTCTTTTTGATAAGGTAACAAAATATCAGACTTCCTCAGGACGGCGAGTTGGTGGTAACGTGCGTAGTAAGCGCTTACATCCCTCACGACTTTCATCCTTGATCCCACAAACCTCAATCCTAGTCATGCGCTAGCATCTCACAGAAGGGAAGGTGTCTGGGTCCGCGGGAGGACCGTTCATTTATACCAACGTTAGAGAGAGTCCTTCATCTCACTCATTTCGGCCGTACCCTCCACTGAGAGTAAAAGTGCTGTGCTGCAGTTGGGTCACCTCGGGATGCGCACGAGCTTGTCACCATGACCTTCATGGGCCGCATCATTGGTGGCCTCGTCCTCCTCTCCGCCATATCCTCACGTATCCGCCGCGCCGACGCAGTTCTGCAGTGATACCAGAGCACAAACGTCGTATCGGTATTCGATTTATCGGACCATTGCTTGATGCGAAAGCCACAGAGTTGCACTCCCTCGGACTCCTCCACCATTCTCTGACGGCTTGGCCATCCATTCGGCACTACCTCGTAGGCCAATTACCATCCCTAAAAGCCAGACTAGCGATGCACACAAGGGAAGACGCCACAAAGGGAAAACGCCCACCAGGGCTGGTTCTTGAGGGGGGCTGTCAGTGAGAATGAGGCACGACGAGGTCGAACATTCAGTCAAACCACCTCGAGAGGGAGCATGTTGGTATGAGCAGTCACTCCGAGTGCTTCCCCGGCCTGCATGTGAGCTTCTCAATGGTTGCTCGAAATGGCCATGTGGGTGAGGTGGGATATTCTACGCAGTAGGGTTTTGGAGCTAGGCTGCGTTCAGGTAGGTGGTATTGATTCACAAGATGAGAGCACAGGAACCACAGGAACCGGACGGGAATGGTCGATCTCTTCCCAGTCCTTTGGGATTTTGAGTGCTATCATCCCTCTTCTTTTTTTTTTCTTTTTTTCTCAGGTGGACTCCCTCTCTTCTCTTCAGCTTTGGATCTTTAAATCTCACCACCATTGTCATCGTCATCGTCATCACGCTTCATATTACCAGGGATCGGAAACCATTGTCGGCGGCCTGCCCTGCCATCACCCGTCTGCGCGCACCGCGTTTAATGTGCTGTCTCAGCCCTACTGGTGGTTCCCTTCGGATACCAGCCGTGGGCCCGTGGCGCTTCACTTTACTCCGCCTCTAGGAAGAACCGGGTCCTCTGTCAGCAACAATAGGCACCTCACTTAGCAGGATTACTACTGCTCTTGGGTTCTGATCGCCAGCGACCCTATTCGGGACAAAGAAGAAAAGACTTTGCCTGCCCAATCTCCGGTCTGATCCTTTCGATCTCATGGTTATCCTTGTACTAATTCAGAAACCCGTTTAACGATCGGAAACGACTCCTTCAAAACATCCTTCCCTCCTCCTCTAACCTTTTACGTCTCTCAGGTGAATACAGAGAACATCTGCATTCGCGGCGCATTCAACAAACCACAGCGGATGACCGCATAGACCACTCTTTAAGCGACGAAAACGAACACTGGTCGAGCACGGGAGGTACAGTAAGCATAACGGGAAACAAGTCAATCAATTCGAAACTCGAAACAGAGTGAGCCGCCATGCGTAGCGTTTGGTCGTGCTCGTCGTGCGTCGCTTTCGTCGTTATGGCCCTCTTCGGTCAGGAAGCGATGGCGTCGCAAACGGAGGCACTGCTGGAGAAAGAGACGGTTCACAGGGTCCCAAAGAAACCACAAATCACACCTCCTCCGCAGCCATTACGGCTCAAACGAAGAGGAGACGACGATCTTACCTGCCCGGTCAACCATTCGCTATGTCCCGAGTCCTTGGGTGGAGGTTGTTGTCCAGATCAGTATGAATGTGCAAGCGACGCATGCTCGGCCCCCCGGGCGTTCTAACTACGGTTCTTAACTGACTGGTATCAGAGGGATGCTGTCCCGAAGGTTGGGTTTGTGACGCCATGAGAGGCTGTATAGCACCATACGGGGTAACAAACACGTTCACATCATGCCCTGCCAGCTATAAACTCTGTCCATCATCCTACAATTACGGCTGCTGCCCGAACAACATGGGATGCGCAGTCGACGCATGCTACTCAACAGAGCCATTCAGCACCACCCTAGTTGATATCCTCACAGTCACATCCGGCGGCAAGACCATCACCACCACCCAAATATCCGCCATCCTGACCACCCCCACACCTCCCCCCGCTCTTACGGGCGCCGACGACAACTCCGGCGCCATTCCGAAATTCCTCCCCACCTCCGTCCCCAAAGCCTCCGCCATCCCTAAGGATAACAAGGACAGCGACGGCGGCGGCGGTCTCAAAGGCGCCCAACTAGGCGGCATAATCGGCGGGGCCATCGCTCTGCTGATCATCGTCATCATCGCCGCCTTCCTCATCATCCGCCGTCTCAAGCGCGTCGAATCCGCCATGGAATCCAAAAAGGGGTCCACATCCGGCTACCACTCCAAAGCCTCCTACACCAAGACCTCCAAGACCGGCGCCTCCCAAGCGCAGATGGAACAATCCGGTCGGTTCCTGCACGTCAGAGCACCCTCGGACGCTGATAACGCCAGCGCCGATCCTCTGATGTTCATGACCGAGACGAATACGCCCGGGGATCATACGACAGGTACTAGTAGTTTGGCGGGGACGCCCCAACCCGGGGCACATGGCGGGGGAAGACATGGCAGGTCAGGGTCGGGTGCTTATATGGTTTCGCCTCACGGCGGTGGGAATAATGGCGGCAGCGGACTAGTCAGTCCCGATCCGAACTCGGACTATTTCGACGCTGCTTCACCACCTCTTCCCTCCCATACTTATGCTGGTGGTCATAATGGCAATGGCAACGGCATGCGTGAGAGCGTCGATAGCCGAAGCACCGGGTTGGGATACCACTACAGCACCCGGAACCAAAACCAAAACCACTGGCGCCACCAGAGTAACGCAAGCGAACTTTCCGCTGACGGAAGCGAGATCACGCACGGCGTGGGAAGTCCCCTGGTCGGTCATGCTAGAGGCGCATCAGGTGGTGGGCACGGTGGACTAGGCGATGTCCCGGAGCTAGATTCCTCGGGCATGTTCGTTGAGTTACCCGCCACTGCTACCACCACTTCTCTTCCGCGCAACTCGTTTGGTTTATCACCCGCTTCGAGGAGGACCAGCAATCCCAACAGCCCCAACCCGAACCACAACAGTCCCAACCCCAATAGCCCTCACACAAGAAACGACAGCGCGAATAGCCCCCTAGACGTCCTCTCCAAAACAGAAACAGCCGAGTTCATCCCCCGGCCCCACCAGCAGCAGCACACCTCTCTAGACGGCTACTACGGCCCTGCCGGCAGGCAGGTAGGTCAAACCGCCGCTGGACTGGGGTTTGTGCCGGAGGGGTGGGATGGGAGTTCGCCTGGTGCGTATCCGATGGGGTTTCCGATGATTAGCGTGCCCGGGTACGGGTTGGGGGTTACCGAGGCTGAACATGAACAAGATGAGGAGGGGACTGGGGATATTGATGATGAGAAAGATGAGAAAATGGACGAGGGGGAGGAGGGAAAGAGACAACAGCTGGGTAATAAGCAGGGGAAAGATGGGATACAGCAGCAGCAGCACGGTAATGGGAATGGGCAGCAATGACGACGATGAAGAGGAAAGCAACGTAGCAGGGTGTTAAGGTGGTTAGAGGGTTTATGATGGGCTGATTGGGGGGAAGGGTTGAAAACACCTCAGGGGAAGGACTTATCTTTGGATTGATTGATATGCTTGGAGAAATGATGATACCCAGTTTTAGTTTTAGCTTTGGTTTGCGAACACGATTATACATATATACCTACCAATACTTACAATTTTTACACGTTTCTCTACCCATTGATGTTTGGTTCGAATGTCGAGGCTTATCACAATGGGTTAATATAGAGCGATATCATCACGACGGGTTTTACGAAAGTATATATCTCATTACGACTTGGAGTTTTGAAGGTAACTGTCATCACATTTGTATCCTACAACTTTCGATGACTATCACGTCCCAAAGTCAACTTCTGCATGAAGCATTCGTTGTATCATATCGCCTTGTATTCTATTCGTCCCATCCCTGATCTTTTATCCCTCCAATTCCTCGTCCTCTTCTCGATTCTACAATACCATAATGCGTATCCCCACTGACAAGCAACGCCATCGGCAAAAATGCCCTACAACGATAGGTTATGGTTTCGTTACAACAAATCCTTTATACTCGATATGTCTTCTTCTCTAATATTCATTCAATGACCACTGCAAACACCCTCTTGCATGCATCCATTTATTTATTTGAACCCCATCCTTCCACCCATCCTTCCATCCATCCATGTTTACATAGATCAACCAAACCAAGCCAAACCCGAGCTTGAACCAGTTCATACCAAGAATCCGCAACTCAGAACCGAACACGTTAGCCCTCAAGCAGCGTTCCACCCTCCAGCTAGGGACGGGGGCGCGCACGCCTTTTCCGCTTCTTTCCCTCCTTCAGATATGATTTGGGTTTGCCGTGTTTCGCTTTTGTACACGCGCTTCATGATGTTTCCTCCTTCTTTTTCTGCTTATGTTGACTTAGATCAAACGCTTTATTTCTTTACTGGCTCTCCTCCGTCGGCTCTTGCCTCTCTTTATCCTCATCTTATTCGTGCCTCTCGTTAGGTAAAATGCCACCGGTGCTGCCCATTCGCAGTGTAGCAAGGGCGATCGTGTCGGCTCCCATAACGCTAATTGAGAGGAATGACATAACCTGTTACATCATCTGGTAAGCGACGGAGGCCACTGTGGAGAACAGGACAAACTTACCACATCGCAAACATTGCCTACCACGCATATAGGTGGTCGAGCACATATAACAAAGCCATCTACCGTTTAACAGTTTTAAAGTGGTAAATGGACAATACTCACCACACTTCGAACAGCTTGTACTAGTTGGTTGCTGTATCGAATCCCCAGCCTCTTGAGATCCTGCCGCAGACGACTAGCCAGCCCTTCTAGGATCCCCCTGACCCGGTCCAGGACCATGCCCCTGCTGGTCATACTGGTGCTGTGGTCGTAGTTGTCTAGCCATCATGCCGCCTTGGTGGTGTTGCGGAGCATACTGTTGATGAGATGCCTGAACCTGGTTGCGCATGTCGTGCTGCATCGGTTGTTGCTGAACATGCTGCTGGTGCTGGGGCATCTGATGCTGCTGAGGATGACCCTGGACCTGAATGTGTTGTGGGTGGGCGGCATTTGCGGGGACACCATGTTGCTGTTGAGCTTGGAACTGTGCCGCATGCTGCTCCCGCTGCTGGGCGGCTACCTCTCTAGGATCACGACCGAGTTCTCGCGGATCCCTACCCATGACTCGATGATCGCGACCTAGATCTCTAGAGCCCATCTCCCGTAACTGCGCGTCGCGTATCTGAGCATCCCTAATTTGCTCTGGGTAACCTAGCGAGGAGGAGGGTGGCGGACCCATACCATCAAATCCGGCACTGACGGGTCCCGGCGTATAGCTTCTAGCCTGGGACATCTGTTGCATCCTGAGATCTGCAGGGGCTTCTCCTCGACCAGGAACTTGTCCGGGGGGTCCGCCAGGGCCACCATGCCCAGGACCAGGGGTATTGACGTATCTCACGTATGGCTGGCCCTGTGGCGGAACGGGCTCACCTCTCCGTAGGTTTTGGCGATCCCGAGGATCAGGCATCGGTGGGAATTGGCTCCTACCATCGAGCGAACGATGATGCTGATGCGACACTACATTGCCTGTGGGGCTTTGCGCTTCATGAGCCGAATATACTGCCTGGCCACGTGGAGTAGGTTCTCTCAAGCCGAGGGAATGAGACTGCTGAGTAGGTGTGGCCTGCCACGAGTGTTGCTGCTGAGACATTGCACTGCCCATCTGTGGGGGTTTAGCCTGAACGTTGGGACCGTGCTGTGCGGCCCAAGCTGTTTGAGACGGCACAGAAGCCTGGCTAGACTTGGATGGTGTTGGATGCGACGGGGGCCAGCCTTGTTGTTGTTGCTGCTGCTGTTGTTGCTGCTGCTGTCGCTGCTGCAGACTTGGAACAGCGGCCTGCCCCTGTTGGGTCGATGACCATTCCTCCCGAGCCGACTGAGCTTCGCGTCGGCCCGAGAGCGACGACGGATGGGCTGCGTATTGCGGCGTAGGCGAAGCAGCATGAGCCTGTGAAGTGGCATAGGCCTGATATTGCTGTTGACTTGGATATGCCATTTGGGGCTGCTGTAAATGCTGCTGCGAGTGTTGCTGAGAATGTGGCGCTGACTGAGAGTAGTGATGCACCTGATGAGACACAGGAGAGTTTGATGCGCCCGGCTGGTGCTGTGGTTGATACTGATGCCGTGAGTAGAACTCTCTGTTGTCACCAGCTGCTGAAATTTGTTGTTCCATGCCTGGGCCCATATTCGACCTGGCGACATTCATATGCTGGGGCTGTGGCGACTGAGCGTGATAAGGCTTCAGTGATGGAATAGCAGCCTGAGCGGCCGAAGGGGGGTTGCGCGCGTACGGATACCCTGAGCCTTCGGTGTCCCTACGTTGCGGCGCCGATGCCGTAGTGGTCGGCGGCTGGGGTGGGCGAGCAGACGTCTGCTGAGGCGGCGGAGTTGACGTTGACACGGCTCCAGGCATGGATGCAACATCGTTGACCCGCTTAGGAGCTGGCGCAGGCGCAGGAGGATTGTCATCGTTAAGTATGGAGAAGATGCTGCTGACCTTCTTTGGCTCGGGCGGATGAGACATGGCGGGCGGAGCTTGAGGCGGAGGCACAGGTTGAGCGGCGGATGTGTTCGCAGGGTATTGTTCCTGCATCGAGGTCGGCACAGGGCGCTGCGTGCTCGGTACCGGCGGTCTCTCCATCGCCGGGCTAAGCTGCGGAGGTGTGCGTTGGGAGGGCACAGACTCGCTGAGCAGGTTGCGGACAGGTTGAACTTGGACAGGCGGTGTGTAAGACTGCGAAGCGGGGGGTGCCATGGTCCTTGGGGGATCCTGCCGTCCCATGGGCGCCGCTTCCGCCCTAGGCTGCATGGAGCGCTGCGGAGGCAAGAAGTTCTGGAATGGATCTCCATGGTGCAATGGCTGCTCTGGCTCCTGCTTGAAGCGCATGGCCGGGCGCTCCATTGGTCGCGGTTGCTCTCTTGGCTGGAGCGGCTCCATCCTGATCGGCCGTTCCCGACCTTCGCGGATTTCGCGAACTTCGCGCACTTCCTGTTGCTGGGAGAGCAGGGGCATTGGGCGATTGGCATCAGAAATCCATCCTGCCGAACGGGGCATGGCCTCGCTTGCGGACGGCATGGAGGAAGAGGGAACAGGAGCTGTCTTTTGGGAGATGCGGACCGGCTGATGCTGTGTTTGAGCCGGAGCTTGCGATACCGGGATGGGCTCGCCTTCTCTCTCCGCGAATGCGAAGGCGACGGTCGGCTGGCGGAGTGGACGAGGCACCGGAGACATAGTCTGTGTGACCGCTGGTCTGGGTCCGCTCGGTGTCTGCGGCGACGGTGCCGAACTTGCTGCGGTGGCTGCCGATGCTGCCACTGGCGCTGAAGGTAGAGGTGCCGGCATTACTGTGGGCGACCGTTGCACAAGCGTATGTGTTACGGGTGACGCTTGGATCGGAGTTACCTGGAAACGGCTAAAAGGCTGGTTGGCCGGCGCAGCTTCTGATTTGGCGGGTTGAGGCTCCTCGGCTTCCGCCGCAGCCAACGGCCGGTGTCCTGACGAGGACGGAACATCGTACCGCTTCCTCGGTCCTGCAGAGGGAGTAGGTGGAGGAGGTCGCCTCTCTCCTCTCTGTTTCTTGAGATCGGCCTCGGTAGCAATCTGTTCCCATTCCTGCTTGCCCTCTTTCTTTTGCCTCAAGTAGTAATTCCTCACCTAAATACGGTTAGTCAGTTGTTCATATCCTTTGGGCCAAACATCCGCACAGGCGACGGGAAGTACGTACCATGA
The DNA here is from genome assembly GCA_009805295.1 of Neurospora sp. FGSC 6877. Classification (NCBI taxonomy): domain Eukaryota; kingdom Fungi; phylum Ascomycota; class Sordariomycetes; order Sordariales; family Sordariaceae; genus Neurospora; species Neurospora sp. FGSC 6877. Next base: position 48,860 of record RAON01000159.1, on the reverse strand, counting down.
CTTGAGTTTTGGTTCCCATGTGGTTGGCAATTGCACTCCAGTCGGTGCCAAAGGAGCGTAAAAGATTGGGGAAGTCATTCGATTCCGAAACGCTCCAGTAACTGGATGCTTGTTGTGGAGTGCGAATGCGCTCAGGCCCGGATGGCTGTCCAATCTCGAAGGTAGGGAGAGAAGCCGGCGGTGCGGGAGGCTCTGGACGCAGGGAAGGGGGAGCCATGACCTCGGAAATGGTTGTTGAGGCCAGTGTAGGCGGTGCTCTTTCGGGACTGGCAAGAGGCGTTTGTTGAGCAGGCGCCAGCGGTGGTTGCATGCTTCCAGGGGGGACGTCGAACATAGGGTTCTGAACACGGGTGCCCAGTTCCGCCGGGGTCTTAGTGGGCATCCATTCAGGGTTCTGTACTCTTGTGGAATTCGACCGAGACCTGGCATTCGTCCCCTTACCTGAAGCCGCTGGAGGCGTCGGCGCGATAGCCTGAGCGGGCTTCGGGACCTTTGGCTCTTTGTCTGCCTTGGGTTGGCGAGCTCTGCGGCCACCTTTCTTGACCCCCTCGGGTTTCTCAGCACCGCTGTCATTCTTTGGTTCCGTGGTAGTGCCTGCTCTCCTGCGGCCGGGAGTGGCAGAAGGCGTAGCACCGTCAGAATCAGCATTAGGCGTGGCCTCGTGGCCCCAGGAAGGAGCAGCAGCGCGGCGCGGCTGCTGACGGCGACCGTTGCTGTTTTCCCCATTCTCCTGATTTTCCTCTGTCGTCTCATTCTCGGGATTCCCCAGTTCTGATACCAAGGCGTTATACTTTTGCTTTCCGCGTCCCTTCTTCCGCCTGCGCGGCTGCTTCTTAAGCCTCTCCTTCAGATTCAATTCCCTCTTCTTCGCGTAGTAGTACTGAATGACGGAGTGGAAGTCACGGTTCGGGAGTTCGTGGGCGATCTTGCCCCATTGCTTGGGATACTCGAGATATGCCTTTTCGAACTTCTCCGCCTCTTCCTCAGTGAAGTTAACATGGTATGGAACAGCTTGCCAGGTCTCCACGAGCTTGTCCAAGGGCAGCAAGCCCGATGTATCGACAAAGAGTTGATGATCCTTTTCTTCGTCTGTCCAAATCATCTCGGGAATCACGGCCTCCTTGTCGGTCCGATACTTTTCCCGCTGAGCTCTTTCCTCTCGCTCTTTCTTCTCCTGTGCTTCTCGAATCGACTCTTGGATCGCATACTCGACGTCGAGTTCGGTTGAAAAGCGACTTGTTGTCCTCCTTCCTCCCTCCTTACCGTGATGATCAGAGCCCGAGTGACCCTTACCTCCCGAGGCCTTATCCTTATCCGATTGCGAGAATTGATTTCTGCTCTTAACGGCGGTGGGGTCATCTGAAAGAGTGAACCGAAGGTAGGCATCGTAGTTCCTGCGGTATATCTGCTTTGCTTCCTGTTGTTCCTTCGCCGTCTCCTCGGCCATATCCCGGATGTTGCCCATGAAGAACGCTCCAAACCCGGGACTTTGCTCTGAGAGCTTGCGAACCTTGCTGCTTTGATACCACGGCTTAGCATTGAATACCGGCAGTTCATCAGTGGGTGGCGTGGTGGATAGTTCTCTGACGTTCTCAACACTGCCATAAACGCTAACATCGTCCTCCGTCCTCTCCTCGCTGTCCTCATCCCTGCGTGATGGGCTGGTGCCGTCAGAAGTGGGCTGGTCAAACGGCTGAGGAAATCGCGAAACGCTCTCTCCATCACCGCTCACATCGCGTAAGGGCACGGACTTGCGAATGGGCTGTAGGGCATCCCGTGCTTCGTCATCCACATCAACCATATCGACATCTTGGTCGACGACCTTGTGCTCTTCGACGGTTGGCAAAGGAGGCAGTCCTGATCCACCTGTGTCCATTTCCTCCATCTTAGGTTGAGGCTCAGGACGGTGGAACGACGTCTCCTCATTCTCCTCAACGGTCGGGATTGCCGAAAGTTCCCGTTCCGTGGGAGCCTGCTCATGAGTTTCCGCTTCCTGTTCTACCTCCGGCTCCGGCTCCGGTTCCGGCTGCGTCACGGACTCTGGTTCCGGTTCTGTCAGTAGCCGTGGTGGCTGCACCTGCGCCTGCGGTTGAGGTTGCGGTTGAGGTTGCGGTTGCGGTTGAGGCTGCGGGCTTTGCTCCGGTTCTGGCAGCTTCTCTGGCAGCAACTCTGGTGCCTTTTCCCTTTTGGGCTCAGAAACCGGCTTTGGCTCGGGTTCATCCAGTTTCTGTGCCGGCTTCTGTGCCAGTTTCTGCACCAGTTTCTCTACCTGTGCGGCGGGTTCCTCCTGAACAATGGCAGGTACGGCCTCTTGCACAGGTGGACGTTTCGGCTTCGCGTCAGACAGTGACTCTTGCTGAGGCTTCGGTTCTGGTGACGGTTCCTTCTCTGTGTGGGCTTTCGGTACTGGTCGAGGGAACGAGTATCCTTCTGGGAGGCCACCAATCATGTCTACGAGAGGAACATTATCACTGACCACCTTGACCACGGCATCGTGGACAACGCATGCATACTGCCTGACAATCTGCATGGGGACACCCGCTGTGCTATCCTTGAGTTTCTTGAGCTCGGTTTCCTGCTTTGTGATTTCAGCCTCGAAATAGTCATCCATGTCTTCGTCATCATCCGACTCCGTGCCAGGAAGTGAGGTCTGTTGAGTGGGCAGCTGGAGCCGAGTAGTTGAGGGGATCGCGAGAACACTACGCTTCCGCTTGACCGGTACCCTGGACTCGGGAATCCTGCTCTTGTCCGCGTCCTCTCGCTGTCGCAATGGTGCCATATTTGCAGGCCTTTCATCGCGACGTTCAACGTCCAGCTCTCTGAAGGATCGATGGGGCCCCCCGAAAGAGTCTGTCCTCATATCTCTGTTATCAAAAGATGCTCTGGTATCCCTGTCCACCGAGGCCCTTGCAGATTGCGTGCCCCTCTCGGGCCTGATTGGCGTGTCATTTGCTCCCGTAAGCAGCGAGCTACGGGACTGTCCGTCTGCCGCCACAAGGTGCGATTCAGATTTGGCATCGGGACTACGAGGCCTCCTCTCTGTCTCGCCATGGTGGTCAGAATGTGAAGATTCAGGCCGATGTCCGCCAAACGGTCTTCCATGTTGCGACTGAGACACAAAGCTCTGAGACCTGGCAGATTTTGGCGATTCGGGGATCTTCTTGCCGAGAGTTGGGTTGATCCATTGCTTACTGGACCGCTGTGCTCTCGGGCCGACCGGAATGGGAGGGCTTCCTTCAGGCAAAAGCGGCTTGGAAGGGCCGGTTGGAGGACCCCTCTCGATATTGGCGGCAGGGAGGCCGGTGGCTGGAGGTCTGTCTTGCCTTTCTTCGGTGATGAGAGCCCTGGGGCCGGTCGGCGGTGCCTTACCCGTGACGGATTGGATCTCAGCTGATGAAGGCTGACGGCTAGGAACTGATCCAAAAGCGGGGGCGGACGGGGCAAGCGGGGGCGGCGAAACGTCCTTGGTTGTCGTCGGGATCGGCTCGTGCGACACGCGATCCAGCTTTTGTCGGGGTGGTGGTTCACGATTATCTCTTTCCCTGGGGTCCCGATCATCACGCATGTCCCTGACCGTGTCCATGTATCGAGCAGGAGGTTCTCTGCGGTCCCGGTCGTCCATAAGATCCCTTTGGGGCCCCCAACGACCCTCCTGAGAACGACTGCGAGGCTGCCAGTTACGGTGGTCCCTGTGGTCATCGTAAAACATGCCTCTCCCACGACCGCCTCTATCCCAGTCGCCGCCTCTTCCTCTGCCGCCGCGGTTTCCGCCACGCGAGTTATATCCGCCGCGAAATCCGCCACGATCTGGTATGCCGCGATCTAGCATACCGCGATCTGGTATGCCGCGATCTGGGATGGGTGCGAAAGGAGGATCAGAGGATGATGAGCCCGCCGATAAAGGTCCGGCATCCCTGGAACCCCTCCTTGCGCGCTCGGCGTCAACATTCAGCGACATGTCTCGAGGATCTCTAAAGTCCCGCCCTATGTCACGGCCCATATCCCGTCCCATATCACGGCCGGGTGGAGATCTAGGCCTTCCTTGGGGGGAGAGCCTCCGACCCCTCGGAACAAAGGCATCCCGGTCTCGATTAGGGTGCCAATCTCGGTCGCGTTCGCGGCTTCGGTCGTCTCTGAAAGGGGGGCGGTCTCGGAAGTCGGGCGGTTCACGATCTCGTCCACGGTCTCTGCTGTCGTCCCGCCACGCTCGGCCGCCTCGCCCGCCGCCTCTACCTCTCCCACCACGGAATTCTCCAGCAAAGCCACCACCGCGCGGTCCACTCGGGGGATCCAGGAGTAGGGCCTTGGGGCCACGGGGCGGTTCTCGGCCGGCGAAGGAATCTCGTCCCTGGAAGCCACCGCGCGAGTCGGCCTGGGACTGGCGTCGGCGGTCACCGTCGAAGTGCTGGGAGTTGAGCGGGCCGCGGTCTCCCTGGTCTCCCCGGTCTCTATAAGGGGGCGGAGGCGAGCGGTCCCGGGGCGAGCGGGAGCGGCGATCGCCGTCGTATCTACTGCCGTTGTACCTTGACCTGTAGGAATCATAGTGGTGAGCAGATGGGGGAGGAGGGTAGTGCTGGCTCTGGTGGTAGGAGGGGGTGCGGTTGTGTTGGCCACGGTGATGGTGAGGAAGAGGAAGAGGAGGAGGCGGCAGTGGAGGGGAGGAGTGGGAGGTTGTGGCTAGATGGCGAGGGTGTGGGACATTGTCATGGCGGTGATCGTTGTCTTGGTGGTGGTGGAAGTAGGGCATTGGCGCGGCGGTTGTTGGGCACGACGAGTTGGCGTTTGAAGCCGCCTTTTCGGCTTTTTATGAAGAGCGTTGGTTGGCCTAGGTGGCCGCGGACGCAGCAGAAGGTCGGGCTGGTGCGTTACGTAGGAGGGACGCGTGCTTTTGCTGCGGGCGTATGGACGTTGATGGTAGTATAATAATGAAGACACATACATTTGCAATGAGGGCCTGCGCCCTTGAGTATGGATTAGACGGCTCGGCGCAGCATCCGAGGGCCCACACAATGCTGTTGATGGTATATACTGGATATCTCCTTTATGGTGCTGTTGTTGTCGTCGTCGATGACACTATGATGTGTGATGTTGTCGGTGAGGTGTTGTGATGTTGTTGTTGCTGCTCCTTGAAGTCGGTGGTGGGAATGGATGGCTGAATCAAAGGTCGCAGAACGGATGCTACGCTCTGGCAGCTTCGAGTTGCCGACACGGAGCGAGGTCACGGGCCTACCAGGTAGCCTACGTAGAGTGATGTGACGTGGGGACGGGGTGGCGCTGCAGTGGTCGACGAAAAGATGGGATGAGCTTGCCTTTGTTGAATGAAGATGGGATGTTTAGTTCAGTTCCACCTGCAGTTCCGGGCCGTGGATGGGTTGACTTCAGTCCGGCGTCCGCAATGGCAGTTACCTCTGGTGGGTTCGGAAACAGACGTTGAAGTGGAATGAAGGGACGTGGAAGTAACTCAAAGTGCGGCTGAGGCTGAATGATGGAACTAGAATAAGTACCAAAGCAAGTACCTCAGGAAACGGCAAACGCGTGGTACCCGGTCGTACCTGTTCTGTTTCTATTGTCCGCCCTTTGGATGTCTATCTTGTCCCTGGTCTCTCAGTGATGGCCAAATGGAAAGTCCAAAAACCGACAGGACAAAAAGTCAATGCACGTCCCGCGCTTGTGCCTTGGTGGATTCGTCGCCTGTCGGTTGGAAAGAAGCTCAATGGAACGATGTCGGCCGAGAGATCGGAAACCCTCGAAAGCGATGATTACCTATGGAAGGCCTGTCCTCTGTAGGGCTCTCTGCTGCGGTATGTAGCCTGTAGCCTGTAGCTTGTATGCCCTGGCTGCCTGTAGAGGTAGCCTGTAGTGCCGCCCTGTCGGTCTCGCAACTTGCCAAGTTCTCGGCTCGCTGCCGTGCTTCCTTCCTTCCTTCTTTTCGAGGTTCAACTTGCTGAGATCCCCGTCGGCGAGCGGACTAGCGGACACTCCAGCGGAGACGGAGGGGGTTTCCAGCTTCACGTTACACCCGTGGAGCCCTGGAGAGCGAGGCTGCGAGGTTACGGTAACGTGGTAAGGTACTGTAAGGAACTTATGGGAGCGCACACGGATACCGGCCTAGATTCTCGATGCCCCTGGGATTCCGGGGGTCTCGATATGTACTAGGGTCCGACGATACGGTAAGGCGGGAGTAAAGGTACCTAGGTACACAACTCTTAATGAAAGGTTGGCAGATTGGCAGGGCACGTTGTTGGATCGATGATGGAGGACGGTCAACGGATGGAATTGGCACAGCCCGGAAAAAGGGCTGGATGGAAGCACGGAGCGGGAGATCAAGATTGGATGGAGAAGGGAAATGGATGGATCTCGAATTTGTCCCATTTCTGTTTTCAACACTGCACCACCTCGAATCTTGAAAGGAGTCCGTGCGGCCAAGAAAAGATGGAGGGGATGGAATTGGCGGGATTCCCTTCAAACCACGGACTGCACTGCATTTGCCGGTCAGCCCAGTCACACACCCGTCTTTTTTCTGTGGCATTTCCCCCTTTGCCAGTGTGCCTTTGGCATTCAATCGGTGCCCAAGATGCCCTACCGCCGCCAAGTCTGGTGTTGCACCGTTCCCGGTCCCCCATCCCTCATCCTTCATCCGCCGTCAAATGTCACTCACTGCCACCTCACACATTCATCACAGTCCCAGTACGTACCCTCGAGTTGTGGACGAGTTGGGTGGCGCCCCCGAGTTCAACGAGTTGCCACTAAGCCCAATGGGAGCCCGAGCATGGGCTGTCGGCGGACCGCGCTAGATCCCATTTGCTCCAGCAAGCCAAGCCGGAGGTCGTGTCGTCTCAGAACGTGCAGCCGTGGCCCGTGCAGCCATTTCACCAAAAATGCAAAATGCACAATTGCGGATCCCCATGTCTCAGCCTCTGATTGGCGGCCCCAAGCTGTGGAAGACACGCACGAAACGACGAAAAAATCGGCATTCTTGAAAGTCAGCGCTGCTGCGCCTGAGCCCGCCAAGACATCTTTTTTGATCTTGGTTCTGTCTTGCCTTCCTGGCATCCGCGAACCCATGAGCCATTTCCACTTGGCTTTTGATGGACCGAGCTTCTTTCAAAAAACGTTGAATCATCTCCACATTGAAATCTGACCGAATCAGGCATGGTCTGTGACTGCTTTCTTCATTTTCGAGGTCAACATCCAGGAACCAAATCTTCTTTTGGCCGTCTACGACCCGAACAAGCCCGGGTTATCATGGTTGGAAACCGCGATATATAATATACTGGCCGTTGAATGGACTGAAGGACAAAACCAAGAATGAATCTATTCTTGATACCTCGCAAACCAGAACCGACATCTTGTCTTCTTCGTACCGGTACTCAAAGTTCGCCCCGCCGTTTGTAACGCCGCTGCAGACACTTGCGCCCAATCAGCGATCAGGTCCAACATGTGACATTGAATCTTCAACTTCACGCACTTTTGAGATGCCTTTTCCAGGCCACGGCAGAACGCATTATGCACAGGCAGCATATTTGAAGCGAAAGCTTGTAAATGTACAATATCTTACTTGCAAGAATCATGGTTACAGAGTGCAGCATGAAGTGGGAAGCATTGCATGAACATGAGGCCTCAAGCAGCTGCAGAAGCAAGGTACAGGTAGCTCTACGCATCACTACATCAAAACCACCTTAAAAATTCGAGAGGCAAATTCAAGGGCGCTAAAGTTACTATCAACGCTTGAGAACTCTGCCAGCTTTTGCAAATAACAATCATCGAAAAAATATAGAAAAAAAAAAATCAAAGAATTGCTCGTCTACTAAACGCCAGGAACAGAAAGCATTACAAGTGTCATAACTGGAGTTACAACTGCGGTCCTGTATCTAGAACGGCCAAACTTGCCGGGCTATCTACTGTACTGTGTACACCTAGCTAGCTGCTCCACTTCCGATCTCGACCCAGCATCCCGTTTTGGGAACTTTTAGAGTTTAGGCGGGTTATACCTGAGACGAAAATAAAACAACTGAACCACACCTCACTTACACACACACATATCTCATAACGATCTCGTCCACTCTCATCTTCCCGACTCATCCTCACCAGAACAAACATCACATACAGCCAAAATGGCGGACAACCAGATCCCAAGTTCCGTCGCCGATGCCGTCCTCGTCAAATCCATCGAGATGCCCGAGGGCTCTCAAAAAGTCGAGGAGCTCGACTTCAACAAGTTCAAGGGCCGGCCCATCACCGCCGACGACCTTTTGCAGGGGATGAAGCACATGGGCTTTCAAGCCTCGTCCATGTGCGAGGCCGTGAGGATTATCAATGAGATGGTGAATAACCGCCCTCTTTTCCCCCAGCCAGACACACTTGCATTTCAGAAACTGCACAAAAAGAAAAAGAAAAAAAAGAGATGTGATGACTAACAAACTCACAGCGCGCCTACCGCGACCCGGACACCTCCGAACGCACCACCATCTTCCTCGGTTACACCTCCAACCTGATCTCCTCCGGCCTCCGCGGCACCCTGCGCTACCTCGTGCAACACAAGCACGTGTCCGCCATCGTCACCACGGCGGGTGGCATCGAAGAGGACTTCATCAAGTGCTTGGGGGACACGTACATGTCGTCTTTCAGCGCCCCGGGAGCCGACTTGCGCTCAAAAGGTCTCAACCGCATCGGCAACCTGGTCGTGCCCAACTCGAATTACTGCGCCTTTGAAGACTGGGTCGTTCCTATCCTTGACAAAATGCTAGAGGAGCAGGAAGCTAGCAAGGGGACAGACGAAGAGATTAACTGGACGCCGAGCAAGGTGATTCACAGGTTGGGGAAGGAGATTAGTGATGAGCGCTCGGTCTATTATTGGGCGTGGAAGAATGATATCCCCGTGTTCTGCCCTGCCTTGACGGATGGTAGTTTGGGGGACATGTTGTACTTTCACACGTTCAAGGCTTCGCCCAAGCAGCTGCGGATCGATATTGTGGAGGATATTCGCAAGATCAACACCATTGCGGTGCGGGCGAAGAGGGCGGGTATGATAATTTTGGGAGGAGGGATTGTCAAGCATCATATTGCGAACGCGTGTCTGATGAGGAACGGGGCGGAGAGCGCGGTGTATATCAATACGGCGCAGGAGTTTGATGGAAGCGATGCGGGCGCGAGGCCGGATGAGGCGGTTAGTTGGGGGAAGATTAAGGTTGGGGCGGATGCAGTCAAGGTGTACATGGAGGCTACGGCGGCGTTTCCGTTTATTGTGGCGAATAGTTTTGCTAGGGAGGATGGGTTGTAGGTTTGACTAGTACGATGGTTGAGGTGTGGGAGGGATGAAGGGAAGCGAAAAAGGATAAGGAAAGGAAAAGGGGAAAGAAATCCCAAAGTCAGTGTTTTTGTCTTTTGTCGATTCTCATGCGCTGTCTACCGGTTATCCATTATATGTGCTTTTGGTGGTTGGGGCCGAAGTCAACCACTTCACGGGTCCTTGTCCCTCGTCCGCATAATTCCCTCTTCAACAATTTCCCCTCTTTCATGACACCAACAGAGGACCTGAGAACCAGGAGTTGGCAATGCCATACACATCCTCCCTTGTGGTTCCCACTTCAGTGCACACAGGGCTCTTATTAATCCAAGAGCTGCTCCAGCCCGTGGTTTCCATAACAGTCCTCCACCGCTACCATCACCGGTCAGGCGTACCAATTGTAAACGAGTCGCGTTGTATTCTTTCCCGGTTTGACGCGGCCTCTCCGGAGAATCCAAATTAGTTTAGCTCTGCAACACTTACCAGCCTTCTTTCAGCCGGAGGAGTTGCTCGTCAAGTTGCTCGTCACTTCGGGATCTCTTCAACGTAGATCTCCCCAGAAAGATTGAGCCGATGTACACTGTTATTTCAGCGGAGCAAACTTTCGCGCCTTAACACTTAAACTAACTAACTCCGATTCCATTAAAATACCATACATACAATAAATACAATTTCATAGCCCATATATACATCATAACATCAGCGTGCCTGTTTCACGTCTGAGGAGCCTCAGCATCCCCATCCTCCTTCCTCTCCCTCTTCCTCGCACCCAACACCGCCTTACCCACCACACTATCATTGGGTTTCCCAATCTCCCTCGCAATCCAATCCCCAATATCCGCCACCCGATCCAGATCCACGCCCGTATCCATCCCCAGACTCTCCATAAAATACACCACATTCTCCGTCGCCACGTTCCCCGTCGCCCCAGGACTATACGGACACCCGCCCAACCCTCCCACACTGCTATCAAACGTCCTGATGCCATGCTCCAGTGCCACCGCCGTGTTCACCAGCGCCTGCGCGTAGGTATCGTGGAAATGCATCGCCAGGTCCTCGTTGCGGATTCCCGCGGACGACAGGCAGTTCAGCAACTCCTTGGTGCGTGGAGCGGTGCCCATGCCTGTGGTGTCACCGAGGGAAATCTCGTCCGCGCCCATTTCGAGGAGGTCCGTGGCGATGGTGGCGACGCGGTGGGGGTCGACGTCGTAACCCTCAAAGGGGCAGCCCAAAACGACGGAAATATAGGCGCGCACGCGCAGGTTGGCTTGCTTGGCTTGCTGAATCACTTCCTTGAAGCGTTGCAAGGAAGTGTCGATGGAGCAGTTGAGGTTCTTTTGCGAGAAGGACTCGGTGGCGGCGGCGAACACGGCGATTTCGAGGGCCGGTTTGCCGCCTTCTTGGGCGGATTTACCCGAGCGAGCGGTTTCCGTCTCGAAGGCCTTGGGGTATTTGGCGAGGAGGGAGAGGGCGGAGTCGAGACCTTTGGTGTTGGGGGCGAGGAAGGAGAAGGTTAGAGGGACGGGGGAGGGAGGAGGGGTCTTGAGGAGGTGTTCGAGGATCTCGGAGGAGTTGGCCATCTGTCGGAGGGATGGGTGTTAGTTGAGTATGGGACATGATATGGCGGAAAGAAAGCGGGAAGTAAACAAACTGAACTGACCTGCGGCACCCACTTGGGCGAGACAAAAGCGCCGGCCTCGATGGTTTGGAGTCCCGTCTTTGCTAGCCTCTCGATTAACTCGATCTTAGTCGCCAACGGTATCGACTTCTTTTCATTCTGCAATCCATCACGAGGGCCCACTTCCACAATCTTCACGCGGTTATCGAATGTAGGCTGAGTCGATTGGGATGGGCGTTGGTCGCTGGCAGCCGCATAGCTTCTGCTGATTGTGGTCCGGACACCTTGAAGGCCAGCACGGAGGTGGACCGAGGTCCGAAGCAGTTGTCGGGGGAGGGCTTGAAGGGAACCGAATCTCGACATCTTTGCAACCATCAAATAAGATCAATTGGGATGAGAGACTAGAATACGAGGGACCAAGGACAAAACTATCGTACACACATAAAAGGGAATTGAAATGGATGGGAAGGAAGTCCCCCGGAGCTTCCTGTCGAAGTTGACGGAACACGAACGGAGGTGAGTTCTCCAATCGCTAAGTGACGTCGCATAGCATCGGGATTCCATTGGATCCCCTTGCTTTCCCCGCATCAGCTCATCAGTTAGCGCATTGTTACGGCGCCATCTCATGTGACTTGGCGTTGCCGGTCGTACTGCAGGGGAAATCATTTGCCGGGCCGTTCCGCGACAACGGCATCTCCATCGCATGTAATGTCTGGATGATCATAGTGTATCGGGTTGTCTGGATGGAGAAAGGTCCAGGATGGCAGTTTATCCAGATTGAAACGAGTTAAAGCAGTGGAGGTTGAGATGGGTATGGACAAGAACACTTTTGATTCGACCTTCAATCATGTACAAAGAAACAAGAAACACGCCAACAGAGTCTATCTACCGGTATCACAAAAAGACAAATCCCTTTCAATAACTTTTAGCGTTAGTCACATTTTCCCTTTCCCACAATCGTAAAGCCGCCTATTGCGTGAGGTCCGACTCCTGAACGTTCTCAGAAACACCGTTTCCTACGGTGTCCTTTCCGGAGTTGATGGTCTGCTTAAGGGGAGGAAGCAAGCTCTTGGCAGTGTGCCTGGCCTGCTGCGCCAAAACAGCATCCATGATCACCAAGGCCGCCATGGCCTCAACAATAGGCACAGCGCGAGGCACCACGCTAGGGTCGTGTCTGCCCTTGGCGGCGAGAATACCCTCCGAAGTACCATCGTAGGTGGCAGTAGTCTGCTCCTGACCGATGGTGGCAGCAGGCTTGAAGCCGACTCTGAAGTAGATGGGCGCACCGTTGCTGATACCACCCTGGATACCACCAGAGAAGTTGGTCTTGGTGGTCAGCCTGGGGCGGGGGATGCCATTGCGAGCAGCGCCGCTGGCAGCCACGCTAGGGGGGATCTCGGTGTTCTCGGCAGAGACGAAGGGGTCGTTGTGAATCGAGCCGGGAACCTCGCAGCCTCCGAAACCGGAACCGACCTCGAAGCCCTTGGTCGCGGGAATGCTGAGCATGGCGTGCGCCAACATGGCCTCCAGCTTGTCGAAAGCAGGCTCGCCCAAGCCGCTGGGGACATTGCGGATGACGCAGGTAACAGTGCCGCCAATGCTGTCGTGGTTATCCCTGAACTTGGTAATCAAATCCTCCATGCGCTTGTTGGCCTCGGCATCGGGGCAACGGACGGGCAGGTAGCTGTCGACGGTCTCGCGGGTGATGGAGTTGACGAGCTTAAGGAACTCGGGGTTGGTGCTCGGGCTGGGGTGTTCGGCCGTGGGAGGGAAGAGGTGCTCGGAACCGACCGAGGAAACGAAAGCGACAATCTCGACACCGTAGGCGAGCTTAAGGTACTTCTCGGCGATGGCACCAGCGGCAACGCGGCCAATTGTCTCACGAGCGGAGGAGCGGCCGCCACCCGAGGAGGCCTTGACACCGTATTTCTCGAGGTAGGTCCAGTCGGCGTGGGAAGGGCGGGGGTATATATCCATAGTCTTGTTACCGTAGTCTGGACAGAATAGTGTTAGCGGCAAGCAGAACAAAGAGGCTTGTGATGTAACAGCAGGAACTCACCCTTGGGGCGCTGGTCCTCGTTCATGACCAGCATGCCGATTGGCGTTCCAAGAGTGACGCCGAACTCAGTGCCGGACTGGATGATGACTCTGTCCTTCTCGTTTCTCGGGGTGGTGATGGCGCTCTGTCCGGGACGTCTGCGGGTCATCTGGGGCTGGATATCGTCCTCGGTGAGCTCCATGCCGGGAGGGACGCCATCGACAATGCAGCCGACCGACTTGCAGTGCGACTCGCCATAGCTGTTGGATTGTTAACGTTGGATGCCAATTGGCATTGCAGTGCGTTTGTAGACATACGTCGTGACACGGAAATACTGGCCGAAGGTAGACATGGTTGCGGTGGTTTGATATGGCTCGGAGAGGATGCGGAGGGAGGAGGAAGTTCAAATTGCCTTGTTAGCTACGGAAGAAGGCGTGATGTTGGCCCTGGTGTGGTGACTCAGACAGGGGTCTTTGTTGGTCGTCACAAAAAATAAGAAGTGGAAGTCCAGGCCAGTACACTAGTCTACACAAACGCTAGATGTTGGTGATCGATGATGCATACGATAGGCTACAGCCTTAAATACAAAAGATCATTGCAGAGAGTCAACGAATGTTAAGTCTTTTTCCAGAAGCGAGAGTCAGGCAATGCGAATCTGTCCAAGAAAGAAAAAGAGATGCCCCTCGTACGCCGTTATCGGCCTTCCGCAAGGTCCCCTGGCTGCACTAAGGAAGGATCCAGATCGGAGCACGGACCACACCTTGTGTCTGGTGTCGCCGACACGGAGGGTTTTTAGTGTTTCATTCGGAACTGCCAGGGTTAGCAAGGGTTGGATAAGGCGAAAGCTGATAAAGCTGAAGCTGAAATCTACAGGGGACGTCAACGCCGCTGGAACCCGCCTTGCCGTTTGACATCTACAGTGGATCAAAGGTCATCCGGGGATGCCTTAATCACTTCTCGTCAGAACCGCCTAGTCTCGTCGTCTTGTCAGTATGGCAACCTCTTTCTGCCTTCAACAACCTGAGGCCGGCTCTCGCGGAGTGGGATGAGTGAGACTGACGCCAGTCAGTAGACATCAAGACACTCCAAGATGGCCGCCTCGCTCTTGCGCAACACGACCGGTGGCATCCGTTGCTTGACGAAGGGTCCGGCCTTTATCAGCACCAACACGACTATCTCGTCCAGTCTTGGATTCGGGCTTCTCACCAAACTCCGCCGTTCTTATAGCACAACCATCAGCCAAGATCTGTTAAACAAAAAGGTCCAGGTCTATCAGTCCACTTCCAAGGACCCATACTTGAACCTCTCCATCGAGCATCACCTTCTCCAACATTCACACCCAGACTCTTATGTCCTCTTTCTCTACATCAATGACCCTTGCGTCGTCATTGGGCGTAACCAAAACCCATGGCTAGAAGTCAACTTGCCGGCCTTGCAAGAAGCAGAGGACATCAGACTGGTCCGTCGCCGTTCCGGTGGTGGCACCGTCTTTCATGACCACGGCAATGTGAACTGGAGCGTCATTTGCCCGCCAGCTGTCTTCGACAGAGATAGGCATGCCGAGATGGTTGTCCGTGCGCTCAAGGATCTGGGAGTTACCACCGCCAAGGTCAACGAGCGTCACGACATCGTTATTGCCGGTGACGGAAGGGGCAACGGGAAGGACATTTTCAAGGTCTCTGGGTCTGCCTACAAGCTTACCAGGTTGAGGTCACTTCACCATGGGACATGTTTGCTCAACTCCCCACGGTTGAAGAACATTGGCAAATTCTTGAGAAGTCCTGGTGAACCGTTCATCAAGGCCAGGGGTGTGGAGAGTGTGAGATCGCCAATTCGGAATGTTGATGTCGACGCGGAGGAGTTTACCAAGGGCGTTGTGGATGAGTTCCTCGCCATGTACGAAGAGCAGTTTGGTGAAGATGTAAAAGTAGAACGTGTTGGGGAGGACGTGAAGAACATGGGCAATATCCGCAAGGGTATGGACGAGTTGACGGTAAGCAAAAGATGCCCTAATAATCCATCTCACATTGTCGGTGACTTGTACTCATACTCGATAGTCTATTCCGTGGATATACGGCCAAACACCCCAGTTCACCTTCTCTTCTCGCCCAACCGAAGATGACCCAAGGGAACGTCCACCTCTGGACCTTGACGTACAGTCAGACGTAAGCCTATTTCTTTATCTTCTTCGCAGCCTACTCTCACCGTTCTAGATGCGCTCCCTGTTGTAGATCAAGTCGCTTACACGTCCTCAGTTCAACATCGAGTTTACCCTCCGCCATGGTGAGATTCAGACCGCCAATGTTTCTGGTCTCAAGTACGAAGGTCCCGCTATGGACGAGGACTTCTACGACGGAATGGTCAGCCAGGCCCTGGCTAAGGGTTCAGAAGATGACAGTGCAGTTAAATTGTACGAGATCAAGAACTGGGCGACAGTTCTCAAATCGGCTACCGCCGAGCAGGCATTTAAGGTGTCTGATTCTTCGCTGAACAGCATTTCTGAGTGGTTGAACAAGGTGTTTCCCGGGAACCACTTTCGATAACCCTTTCAGTGATAGCAAGGAGAGTGACGACGGAGATAATATGATTGTACAAGCGACTGCTACTCGAGTCAACCTGGAGATACCAGGCGGCATGCTCGCTGTATCGGAGAGAAACTCACCGTATCCATAGCTATAGCGGAATGTCATTGTCAGTAAGAGGAGGACTGGGACGTATATAGCTGGAGATTTGTACAATAGACATGCACATATCACATAGCATACGACTCGTCTTGTGGTCTCGTAGTCCCGTGTAAGTCGTCAAGGGGCATATAGGAGACTCGATGTAAGGGTTAGGGTTGTGTATGACATCCCGACCCACCAAAGCTCCAAACGGACCCTTGCAGGCAGTCGTCACTGGCCCACGCTGTACCACCCGATTAGGTACCTCTGAGGCTCCTCTAACAGCTTCCCCCACTGCCATCATACCTAAGTCATCCAACCACCGTTCCTTGCGACAACCTCAACAACAATTTACCGAATGAAAATGCGACCATGGCGTTGACGTGGAGGTCGTTTGACTTCTTTGACGCTACCAAGATCAAGATCGCCGACGACGAAACACGCGCCCTCTTCGAGAGCAATGACATCTCCAGCGTCTGCTCCGGCTCCGATAGCCTCTTCCTCGGCACCTACGATGGCCACGTCCACATTGTTGGGCTCAGCTGGAAGATCGTCCGGAGCTTCAAGGCATACGAGACGGGGCCGATCACTCATATGCGCCAGGTCGAGGGCACAAGTTTGCTAGTCACCGTTGCTGTACGTTTGTTGCGACTTACACGCGCTTGGTTGTCTTGGAGGGGAAGCACGCCAGGCTGACATATGTTGTTGTGGTGAGTAGGAGGAACCAAGCACCAGCGACTCGATCAACCAACCTGTACTCAAAGTCTGGGCTCTCGACAAACCGGTCAAGAAGACGGGCATCCCGACTTGCCTAAGCACCGTTGCTATCAACAATGGCAAGAAGCCGTTCCCGATATCCGCCTTTACCGCGACCGAAGACCTCTCCCAGCTAGCTGTTGGCTTTGCGAACGGCGCCGTCACTGTCATACGAGGCGACTTGATCCACGATCTGGGCACGAAGCAGCGCATAATCTACGAGTCGGATGAGCCGATCACGGGCGTCGAACTGCGCGTTGACGCGAACATCACGACCTTGTTCATCGCTACTACGTCGAGGATACTGAAGCTGGCGATTTCAGGCAAGGGCCATGGCCAGCCACCCAGGACGGTCGAAGACCAGGGCTGTGGTGTCGGGTGCATGTCCGTCGACAAGGAGACCGGGGATATCGTGGTTGGCCGGGACGATGCGATATACTACTACACACTAGACGGAAGAGGACCACCAATCGCTTACGAAGCGCCCAAGAAGTTGGTCTCGGTGTACCAGGACTATATTGCTCTTGTCTCTCCGCCCACTAATACTGGGGAGTCGGACACCATGCGACGACGGTTCTGGGGAGCTACGGCCGACAGCATCTTCACGTTTACGCTCATACATCCGGATCTGAGGATCATTGCTCACAGCGAGTCTGTTCTTTCGGATGTCAAGCACATTGTTCAGATATGGGGTGACTTGTTCATCATTACACAGGAAGGACAGGTAGGTTGTTCTGGTGTCTCTGGTATCGTTCGAAGGCTAATCCATTGAAGGTATTCCGCTATCACGAGAAATCACTACAGCAGAGACTCGACATGCTCTACCATCGAAACCTCTATACCCTTGCCGTTGAGCTGGCTCAAAAATCCGGCATGGACGCACATCAGCAGTGCATCATCTTCCGAAAATATGGCGATTACCTATACCAGAAGGGGAACTACGACGAGGCTATGACCCAGTATATCAAGGCAATCGATACCACGGAACCGTCTCAAGTCATCAGAAAGTTCCTTGACACACAGAGGATACACAACCTTATCGAGTATCTCGAGGAGCTTCATGAGCGTGGCAAAGCGACTTCGGATCATACCACTTTGCTCTTGAACTGCTATGCCAAGCTCAAGGACGTGGACAAGCTGGAGAAGTTCATCAAGTCTCCCGGAGACCTCAAGTTCGATCTTGACACGGCCATTTCCATGTGCAGGCAAGGAGGCTACTACGATCAAGCAGCATATCTTGCCAAGAAGCATGGTGAGAACGACCTTGTTGTTGACATCCTTATTGAGGATTCCAAAGCTTTTGACGATGCGCTTGACTTTATCTGGCATTTGGATCCCGACACAGTAAGTCTACCTGACACAGCATCGAAGGAGTTGTGGTGAAGTGAGAGCTAACAGGATTAGGCCTACTCTTGTCTTATGAAGTACGCCCGCGTGCTCATTGAACATTGCTCGATGGACGCAACTCGTCTCTTCGTCGATTATTATACCAGCAAATATAAACCAAAGGTAGACCCTCCTGCTGCATCCCCCGATACTCCTGTCACGAACAACGGGGGAGGCTTTGTAACCGGAGCTGCAAACGCTGTCCAAAACCTCAGCAATCTCTTGCCACTACCGTACATGAACCCATTGGCTGTAGCATCAAACAGTCAGGCGGCAACCAAGCCAACCGTCAGTGATGCCGAGGTGGCCAAGCCAGAAGAGCTGGCAACACCTACTTACACACCTCCCCGTCCTCGAACGGCCTTCTCTTCCTTCATCGATCATCCAGACGAGTTCATCATTTTCCTGGAAGCGCTCCTCAAAGAAGGCACCAACTCGTTGTCAGAAGCCGACAAGATTGACATCCACACCACCCTCTTCGAGATGTACCTCCACAAAGCCAACGAGAAGCCAGGTGACGACCAACACCGAGAAGAATGGGAATCCAAAGCCAAGTCCCTAATAATCTCTTCGCCTTCCAAAGACTCTGCACAACCACCACCCACAACCCCCGGCGCCCTCCCCAAAATCGAAAACTCCAACGTCCTCCTCCTCTCACACCTGGCCTCCTTCCGTACCGGCACCGTCCTAATGCAAGAGCAATCTAACCTCCTCTTCGACATCTTCCGCTCCTACACCTCGGCGCGGGACACCAAAGGCGCCATCCGGGCCCTCCGCAAATACGGCCCCTCCGAGCCTGAACTCTACCCGCTCGCCCTCTCCTACCTGACTTCCTCGCCCACCATCCTCTCCGAAGCCGGCGAAGCTGAGCTCGCCTCCGTCCTGGAAAAAATCGACCGCGATGGCCTCATGGCTCCGCTGCAGGTCGTCCAGACGCTGAGTAAGCACGGGGTGGCCACGATGGGGATGTTAAAGCCCTACTTGCAGGGGCGGATAGAGAGGGAGAGAAAGGAGATCAGGGAGAATAGAAGGGATGTGGAAGCGTTCAGGAAGGAGACGGAGCAAAGACGGCAGGAGCTGGAAGAGTTGGAGACTAAGCCGCAGGTGTTTCAGGCGACGAGGTGCGGGGTTTGTGGAGGTGGACTGGAGAGGGAGTTGCCGGTTGTGCACTTTTTGTGTAGACATAGTTTCCATGGGAGGTGTTTGAGGGGGGTTGCGGGGGTTAACGTTGACGTTAGGGGAGGTGGTAGAGAGGCAGGAGAGGCAGCAGAGGGAGGTGAGTGCCCGTTGTGTGCCAAAGATAATGCGACGATTAGGGCGTTGAAGAAGAGTCAGGAGGAGAATGCGGAGAGGCATGAATTGTTTAGGGATGATTTGGAGAGGAGCGAGGATCGGTTTAAGACGGTTGCGCAGTGGTTTGGGAGGGGGGTGATGAGTGTGCCGAATGTTGAGTGAATGAGTGGGTGATGAAGAGACAGGATTGAAGTTATGAACAGGTTTGTGATGAATGGTTTTATTTAGCAAGTCTACGTAGTCCAGAGCATGAAGGAGTTTTGGTTAAGGTTCATTGATATAAAGTCATTTGCTATGGTTTGGCCGGTACCTTTACTTTCAACTTTATCCTACTGATACTATCATTTGAGGTGCCTGGATTTTTGTTTTTGCGAAAGTGTTAATATCATCCGACAATCTTGTCTCGTTTATCTCTTTACATCAGTCCCGAGGCAATGTACTTCTCAGTTCCTTCAACACTTTCGTCATTGGTCTTCAACCACAACCTTTAGTGTAACAATAGCCAGTCTCTTCCTCCTTCTCTTAACTCGATTATCGCAACCTACTTCTCGTGAACTATTTCTGTCCTCTATATATACTTCAAACTTTTCTCGCTCCTGGCAAATATTATCATCTTCTATCACCTCCCCTCACTAAAGTCATCCTAACCATCTTCCTCCCCTTTTCACAACACAACACCCATCCCCTAACAACCACCTCCACCACTTCCTTTCACACAATCTAAACCCTCCCACCTTTAATCATCTCCCAAACCCCCACAGCCCTCTCCAACCCCCCCACCATCTCCTCAAAAACCGCCCACACCGCATCTCTCCCCCCTCCAACGGGAACCCACCTCGCTTTGCGGCCCGTTTTCTGATAATACTCTCTAATCTCCCTCTTCCTCTTCTCCATGATCTCCTGCCTTCTTTTCTCCGCTTCCTCGGCTAACGCCTCGATTCGCTGGCGTGAACGGACGAGGGAGTCGGCTAGGTAGGCTAGTTCTTGTTGCTTTTCTGGGCTGTTGTCTGTAGACGAAGTGGAATTAAAGACAGTCCAGAACTGCTTAAGAAACTCAGCCGTCGTTGCGCAAGTCAATGTAGCGCGATGTGCCAAGTCCGTCGGCAACGACATCGGTCGTTCTTCCGACGCGTTGGTGTGCGACCCGTGGGTGGTTAGATGCGAACGAGCGGATTTCATGCCCTCGAGGATTTGGTTTTGGGCGAATCTTAGCGCAGCGCGGGAGCCTACGTGTTGGGATTTGGGTCCGTTTTTGGAGTCCAAAGTGCTCTCGTCTTCGGAATCAGGATCGACCCCGATGGACCGGTGGAGATCTATCCCGCCGCGCCCGTCGGAGTCGAGAGTGTCCATGTCCGCTTGCACTTCGAAGAGCACGTCCGAGGGGACTTGGGCGGCGTAGAGGCGCGCGTCCGCGGCTTCTTGGTCTGTGAGTGAGGGTTGGTTGCCGGTGAAGAAGGTGGAGGTATCCTTGACGGAGAGCCGAATCAGCGGGGCCTCGGCGTCGCCGCGGAGGTCTTGCAGGGCGAGTTGTTTAGACAAAGCGTCGGCGATGCCATCTTTGGAGTAGGAGGCGGCGGACGGGTCGACGTCTGTAGGGGCGACGTTGGCCATGATCTTTTCCGAGAGCGAGTTGAGCGTTTTGATGATGGGGATGTTGGCGCGCGGACGCATCTCGACGTCTTTAAGGTTGCCACTCCTAAAGCCGCCTTGGTTTTCTTCGTTGCCTTCGATGTTGATGATGGGGGGTACGCTCGTGGCGGTGATCTTGGCCGGGACGGCCATGGTATTGTCGGCTTCGAGATACTTGTCGAATAGGGGATCTGTATTGTCGTTATCGGTGATGCGCTCGCCGCGGAGCTTCTTCGATAGACGACTGAGGAAGAAGCGGGACCAGAACTCGGACTCTGTGAGCTTGGGAACGTTCTCGTTGTAGATCCGCTTGACCAGTGGGTGTTGTTGGAAGATGAGCTGGACTTGCTCATGGTTGATGTTCAACTTGAGCTCGCCGTTCTCGGTTCGCGGCTTGATCGTCGATAAGACGTTATATGAGCCCTTCTTTTGGTTCAGCTCGATGGCATAGGCACGTAGCAGGTTGATGCGAGTGGCCCAGAATTGATTGTTGAAGGAGGCATCCGATAAAGAATCTGGCTTGGACAACTTTGCGTCGTTATATATCTGGGCCAACGCCTTATCCTTCTTCATGAGGGACTGCTGAAGTTCTACATCGGCCTTTAGCATGTCGTCTTCGAACCAGCGGAACGGCAAATGCTTCGAGTTCACGGCACTGGCCATGGCCATGGCGGCAGAGGCGCCGGCGCCGTTAGGGCCAGCCTTCGCCGGCTTGGGTAGAGAAGGGTCATCGCCACGAAGCTCAGCAATGATCTGAGAGAGAATATCCTTGATGGCATCGGCCTCATTCCTGGCCTCGGTAGGATGTGTGAACTGGAAGGGGTAGGCAGCCGGATCAGCGCCCGGGGCCTTGGGCTTTTCGACAACTCTCAAGACGACCTTGGGATTAGTCTTGGGGGTCTGTTGAAGGTTTGTGATGTTGGATACAGAAAGTGAGATGACGGGTGGGCCAGTGCCCGGTAAGGGGCTCCATATCAGGGCTGTTTTGTCTTCGGTTAATGTGATGATGCCCTCTCTTTTTTTGAAAGAGGCCCGTCCCCGGGGAATCTCAATCGGGGCCATGTTGGCTAGATTCGCCCAACGTCTGGGTTGTGGAGGTACGGACCGACAAGTCCTCCCTATCCGCCCTTTGGATACCAGAAGTCCACGCCCAGTTCCCTGTTCCTAGTTCTTTATCTTATCTCTTGTACGATCTCCGAGTCCCGTGTCTTATAAAGATGGATCAGCCTCGCGATCTTCCTTGACAAGGATGTATTAATGCGATATGTTACAGCGTGCTCGTGTACTACGCCTTACTGATATCGAAGAGAGAGAGTCGTCAAGGTATACGGCGGGATGCCTTTCTTTCAGACGATGAACGTGGTGATGCAGTGTAGTAATGCCAAGCAAATCCAATCCAGGTCCCGTCAGTCTTGAATCTGGGGTGAGGCATTGGCCGTTGCGGATGTTGTTGCGGGATGGTGAGTGGTGAGTTTATGCGTGGCAGGCAGGCGGCAGCTGAGGCTAGGCTGCAGTGGAGCACTAACAATTCCACGGTCGCCCTGTTCAAAGAGCTTCAGCTCGGCAGGTTTTGGACCGACAGACAGTGTCACGGCAGCTGCCAGGTCGGATCTCTGGCGAGCTCTGGGCAACGAACTGCTGGGAAATGCCAAGGATCTGAAACCAGCGCAGAGCTTGGACAACAGGCGAACCTGTCACGGCCAGCCAATGGGAGTTGGGAGGTTTGACACTGTGACGTGCAGTCGATGCTGCAACTGGTTCAATAATGAAAAAGACGGTGGCAGCTGACGATGCAGGATTTTAGGGGAATTACACAATCGAAACCAACCTCAAAAAGTCATTTCGACAACCACTCGAGACGAGATCGAGACGGGATCCAGACTCTGTTCGCTTGTCTCTTCTTCAGACAGAATGGGCTTAGAAGATGACCTCTAAAAAGTCACAGGGCACAAGTCACAAGGCGGTCGGTGAACCCAAACCCAAAACCTATCGACCATGTCTAGCGCAGTTCCATCAGTTCGATGCAACTGAAAGCTTCGAAAAGTTCGTTCAAAGATGGAACCGAAAACGTTACCGTACATTTCCACGTTTCACAAGTCTTCCCCACCTGCCACGGTAAGATTGCTCACTTTGGATGCAGTGGCGTTGCTCCTTGTTGCTCCAAAAAGACGGGAACCGTGATCTCCGGGGAAAAGGGAGCCTCCAGTTGACGGGAGGTGCGGGAGCCAATGCGTAATGAAATAATTACAGTAGCACTGACAAGAGCTGATGACTCTCCAGACCGTAACTTCCAGCTCCCGTCTTCCACACTTTTCCAGTTTGTTGATGACTTGTCATGGAGACACAGCTCCTCCCTGAAACCACAAAAACTCCATGACTTCCGGTTGCTCTTGCTGTTAACGTGGTCACCGCTCGAACCGTGAATCCCGTCTTGACTTTGGAGAAACAACAAGAGGGAATTCCTGTGTAGGTGTGCATAATAGCCTCTAGAAGATACTTACGAGTAGTTTGATGGATACCTCTTCGTGACTTCCGTCGTGTATGTAGCAGGGATAAATTTGCGGCTATACCGAGGGACTTTGTTGTTGTCTTGTCGAGTCTTGCACTTGTTCCCAGTGCGAGAACTTTGGCAGGTTCGCCCCGTTCGCCGGCTTCACGATGTTAAAGCGATGGCCAAGAGAAGCATCCACGGCGCAGTTGTAGCGGTGCAACGGCGGGAGCCAAGGGGGAGCCTCAGCAGGTGCCGTCATCGTCCTCCGCAGAGCCGTGCAGCTCCCCTGATGTTCACTGTACGAGCTACTTCTGTCACTTCCACAGACGGGAGACCGGACAGCGGGCATGCACAGCACTGCACTCGCTCTTGCAGTTTGCACAGGTCGACTCTAGTGGACGGAGCAACTCAACGCAGAGTGAGGCCCTTTTTTTCCGCCTCTCCTTCCCGCCCCTTCCCCCGACACCAACATCAAAAACACCAACGTCTGTCGTCCCCCTCCCCCCAAATCTCGATCCTCTCGTCTTCTCTCCCCATCCCCCCTCAGAGTCGACGACGACGACCGAGACCTAGACTTACTCCGCCGCTCCTTTTGCCTTTTGCGCATCCCCCTCTCCCCTCTTCCAGATTGTACAAGACAAAACCCCGCTGCTTGAATTGTGCTTTCGGTTTCTGCGTCCTAATACCCTCACCTCACAACAGCCACCCATCATGTTGCGCGGTTCCATCCGGGCCCTGCAGACCGCAGGTGCCTCAAAACGATGCTATTCCCAGGTCTCCCAGACCACCAGGGCCACCCTCAAGCCCGCCGTCGGCCGCCGTCCCCTGGCCGTCTCCCAGCAGAGGCGCAATGAGAGCGCCCTCCACAGCCCTCCCGACCCCAACGACAACTTCCTCTCGGGCAGCGCCGCCAACTATATCGACGAGATGTACCTCCAGTGGAAGCAGGACCCCAAGAGCGTCCACGTCTCGTGGCAGGTCTACTTCAAGAACATGGAGAACGGCAACATGCCCATCTCCCAGGCCTTCCAGCCTCCTCCCAGCCTGGTTCCCGGTGCCGCCAACGTGGTGCCTGGTCTCGCTGCCGGCGCCGGCGTCGGCATTGGCGAGGGTGCCAACGTCACCAACCACTTGAAGGTTCAGCTCCTCGTCCGCGCCTACCAGGCCCGTGGTCACCACAAGGCCAACATTGACCCTCTGGGCATCCGCAACACCCCTGCCTCCAAGGGCTTCGGCAACATCAGGCCCAAGGAGCTCACCCCCGAATACTACGGTTTCACTGAGAAGGACCTCGACACCGAGTACAGCCTCGGCCCCGGCATCCTCCCCCGTTTCGCCCGCGATGGCCGCGAGAAGATGACCCTCCGCGAGATCATCGACGCCTGCGAGAAGATCTACTGCGGCTCCTATGGTGTCGAGTTCATCCACATCCCCGACAGGGAGAAGTGCGACTGGCTCCGTGAGCGTCTCGAGATCCCCCAGCCTTTCAAGTACTCGATTGATGAGAAGCGCCGCATTCTCGACCGCCTCATCTGGTCCTCCAGCTTCGAGGCCTTCCTCGCCACCAAGTACCCCAACGACAAGCGTTTCGGTCTTGAGGGTTGCGAGACCCTTGTTCCTGGTATGAAGGCCCTCATCGACCGCTCCGTTGACTATGGCGTCAAGGATATCGTCATTGGCATGCCCCATCGTGGCCGTCTCAACGTCCTCTCCAACGTCGTCCGCAAGCCCAACGAGGCCATCTTTTCCGAATTCGCCGGTATGGCCGGTGCCGATGAGGAGGGTTCCGGTGACGTCAAGTACCACTTGGGTATGAACTTCGAGCGCCCTACCCCCTCCGGCAAGCGCGTCCAGCTCTCCCTCGTTGCCAACCCCTCCCATCTCGAGGCYGAGGACCCCGTCGTCCTCGGCAAGGTTCGCGCCATCCAGCACTACAACAACGACGAGAGTGACCACAAGAGCGCCATGGGTGTCCTCCTTCACGGTGATGCCGCCATCGCTGGCCAGGGTATCGTCTACGAGTGCTTGGGCTTCCACTCTCTCCCCGCCTTCTCTACCGGTGGTACCATCCACTTGGTTGTCAACAACCAGATCGGTTTCACCACTGACCCCCGTTTTGCCCGCTCCACTGCCTACTGCACGGATATCGCCAAGGCCATTGACGCCCCTGTCTTCCACGTCAACGCTGACGATGTCGAGGCTGTCAACTTTGTCTGCCAGCTCGCTTCTGACTGGCGTGCAGAGTTCAAGCAGGACGTTATCATCGATCTTGTTTGCTACCGCAAGCACGGCCACAACGAGACCGACCAGCCTGCCTTCACCCAGCCCCTCATGTACAAGCGCATCAGCGAGAAGAGCCCTCAGATCGACATCTACGTTGACCAGCTCCTCAAGGAGGGTACCTTCACCAAGGAAGACATCGAGGAGCACAAGCAGTGGGTCTGGGGCATGCTCGAGGAGAGCTTCTCCAAGTCCAAGGACTACCAGCCCACTTCCAAGGAGTGGACCACCAGCGCCTGGAACGGCTTCAAGAGCCCCAAGGAGCTTGCTACCGAGGTTCTCCCCCACATGCCTACTGCGGTTAATAAGCAGACCCTTGAGCACATTGGTACCGTCATTGGCAGCACTCCCGAGGGCTTCCATGCCCATCGCAACCTGAAGCGTATCCTTACCAACCGCACCAAGTCCGTTGTTGAGGGCAAGGGCATCGACTGGGCTACCGCTGAGGCTCTTGCCTTTGGTACCCTCGTCAATGAGGGCCACCACGTCCGTATCACCGGTCAGGATGTCGAGCGTGGTACCTTCTCTCAGCGCCACGCCGTCTTCCACGACCAGGAGACTGAGGACACCTACATTCCCCTCCAGCATGTCAGCAAGGACCAGGGCGCGTTTGTCATCTCGAACTCTTCCCTCTCCGAGTATGGTATCCTCGGTTTCGAGTACGGTTACTCTCTCCAGGACCCGAACGGCTTCAACATGTGGGAGGCCCAGTTCGGTGATTTCGCCAACACTGCTCAGGTCATCATCGATCAGTTCCTTGCCTCTGGTGAGAGCAAGTGGATGCAGCGTACCGGCCTTGTCATGTCTCTCCCCCACGGTTATGACGGCCAGGGTCCCGAGCACTCTTCCGCTCGTATCGAGCGTTTCCTCCAGCTTTGCAACGAGGATCCTCGCATCTACCCCTCCCCCGAGAAGCTTGAGCGTCAGCACCAGGACTGCAACATGCAGGTTGCCTACATGACCTCCCCTGCTAACCTCTTCCACATCCTGCGTCGCCAGCTGAAGAGGCAGTTCCGCAAGCGTAAGTTCCCGTGCCTGAAACAGCATGTATCTCGTCGAAATGCTAACTTTTCTGTCACTTAGCTCTCGTCATCTTCTTCTCCAAGTCCCTCTTGCGTCACCCTGTCGCTCGTTCCGACATCGAGGAGTTCACTGACGGCGCTCACTTCCGCTGGATCCTCCCCGACCCTGCTCACCAGACTGGTGAGATCAAGGCCCCCGAGGAGATTGAGCGTGTCATTCTCTGCACTGGTCAGGTCTATGCCGCTCTCCTCAAGCACCGCCAGGACAACAAGATCGACAACGTCGCCTTCACTCGTATCGAGCAGCTCCACCCCTTCCCTTGGGAGCAGCTTCGTGAGAACCTCGACCAGTACCCCAACGCCAAGACCATTGTCTGGGCCCAGGAGGAGCCCCTCAACGCTGGTGCCTGGTCTTATACCCAGCCTCGCCTTGAGACTCTTCTCAACCACACCAAGAACCATGACCGCAAGCACGTCATGTACGCTGGTCGTTCTCCTAGCGCTTCTGTCGCTACTGGCAAGAAGTCTTCTCACCTCAAGGAGGAGAAGGAGCTTGTCGAGATGGCTTTCTCTGTTACCCAGAGCAAGCTCAAGGGCGAGTAAAGGGTGTGCCAGAAGAGATACCGATGATGAAGAAAGCAAAGCAAAAAGGAAGCAGCAAAAGTCAAACAACCACCAACACGGCGGAGACCTAGGTCTGTGTATTATGTATGCGCGTGCATAAGGACGGGATTTCGGGGCGGATAGAAAGTATTCATTGGTTTTGGGATGGGAAGGTGTTATTCTTTTTTCTTCTTCCTCTTCCCCTTACTGACGAATACTACATGGTGTTTTTCTCTTGTTCATAATTGTATCTGTATTCGGTTCCTGTTCACTGCATACCTGGGTTGTTGGGTTTTTGGAAATAATGAATGGATGTGATACCAAATATTTACTCTCCTTGCACAAACAATACATTCATTCGATGATTGTTCATACTTAATCTCATTCTCCAGCTTCGATCTCAAGTGACATGCTTTGTTTACTTGGGTTGACTTGTTTGTCTCCTTGGAAAGGGGTCAACAAGGGGGTAGCACAGTCCGGTAACCCCGGAGATCATCCTCACCTTCCTTTCCGCAGATCGGACCTGACAAAATCTCGGGAACGTTCGCATATCTTCCTGCCCAACCACTATACCTCCATCTACAATAACCCTATCTCAACAACCTGATGCGACTGATAAGGCCGCTATATTGAAGGAAGTTGCACTGCACTGATACCCGATAAACGGGGTAGCACCCGTAGGGCGGGCAAGCTCCCTTGGCACTTGGAACGGAAGCTCCCCCCAAGCTTTGACAATCGTGTAACTTACAATACATACGAACATACACGTATCACAAAGTATCGTGACACTTACCATCACTCCCCCAGTTCCCTAAAATCCCCAACATAACTGGTTCTCTGCTGACATTTTGGCACAAAAGATAAAAGTGGCAGAATGGAATGGATGAGGGGTTCAAACCCCCATCTTGTGGAGAAGCTTCACCGTCGACGGCGGGTCGAGCGAAGGTCGAGGCGAGGATTACCCGGTGGTTCCGAGAAACCCGGGACAAGCGTCGAACGGACTTGGGCGGAGTACCGAGCGGAGTAAACAAGACAATCCCGACATCACCGAAGAGCCGCTTGTTTTTGTGAATCGTGATCCGGGCGTCCGGCCAATGCCAACGCCAAGCGACGCCAACGCACCCGGGTGATGGGTAGCGTAACGGGTAGCGTTGGCGGTAACGAATGCTTGTAAAGCCTGTGTGTATGGCAATTACAGCTCGCAGTGGTAAAAACAATAAACATGCCATAAGGAAGAACAGCGATTGGTTGAGTTGCTGAATAGCAGATGGGTTGACGCCAACCGCAGTAGAGGTAGGCAAGGTAAGGATCAGGACAAGTACACCGTATTCGAATACGGTGTGCTTCTTTGAGAAATCAAGCCACATCGAAGAAGGGTTGTGGAAGCGTTGGAATCTTCGACGAACATCCACTGAGCTCTTGGTGGAGCTGTTGGAAGTTCGGGAGCTCTGATGCTGCTTGTCGTCTCCCAAACATGGGAACTGGGAATGGCGTCACTCTACATATGTCCGTGAGTCCCATCGACATCTGTGAAGTCTGAAATGGCCAAAGGTTGCTGCTAGTGGTATCTATTATGTTCGCAATGAATGACATATAAAAGATAACTAACAGGTTACTACTAAGCATCGATTCCCTCACAAACAAGTTACCTACCCAGCAAATCACTCCTCAAACAAGATCATGATCAAAGAATATCGACGACCTTGGTGGCTAGGTACATTAGCACAGCGTCTTTGACAGCTTGACAGCTCCGCTCTTCACGAGCTAATTTAAAGTACCTTCACAGTGCACTCGAACGGGTTGCCAGGAAGTGATGTTCGGTTGCCCGGAATAGAATGGGGTCTTTACTCTCTTCAGAAATAGCAACATGGAAACATTGACAGGTTCGAGTCGTGCTTCCCTGACGATCCGAAACAAGATCTCTTCTGTACACTACCTCTGTACGCAGTAATACCATATATATGTATATTCGGATACTGTATTGTATCATCAATGTGGCTGAGGTAAGTCGTTCGTGATCCCAGCCGGATGGATACAGCGAGGCTGTAAGTTGTAGGCAGGAAGGGGAAAGACGGACATGTGAAGTTCATGTCCTGATCATGGGTAGGGTTTTCTCGGCTTGGTGGTCTCATCGTGGTGTATTTTGGTCACATTCTCCGTTAACGACTCGATGTGGAAAGGCAGTGTGCAAAAGTCCTATACCGTTTTTATATAGGGGTATCATAACACCAACTGGCTGACTTCGCCCTTCTCTATGCTTTTAAGCAACCATAATGAATGCTTATCTCTTTTGTCCGTAGACTGCCCTTCCACTAACAACTCAACGCCTAACAACTCAACGCCAGACAACCCTCCGCAATGTCCCTTCTCGCTCATTGTATCCTAACCTGCCAAGGCCTAACAACACCATCATCACCCGTCGTGACCAACATCTCCTCCTCGCCCTTGCGTTCCGATCCCGCATCGTGCCGCTTGCACCAAGTGATATGGTTAATCTCGTACGGTCCATGAGCGCTCTTGACGGTAGTAAGAACCTTCCAACCACCAGCAGTAGTTGTTGTTGGCGCGTCGTCGTTCGTCTGCTCCTCCTCGGTCTTCTCTGACGACGTGGTGGTGTTGGAGTTGGCAGTCTCCTGATACAGCGCCAAAACACCATCACTTCCCACGCTGGCCAGCAGTCCCGTCTCTGTGCTCCACGCAACCGAGTAGATATCTCCCTTATGCACCTTGGGCAAAACAGCCGTGCACTCCCACTCCTCCTTGAGGGATCGGCGCATGGTATTAGGCACCCCAAATCCCCAGGGGTTGTTATTACCACCAGCCGCAGCTTCCCCATGTTCCTCCTCTTCCGGCTCCTTCAGACTCCAAACCCTAACCACCTCATCCGCGCCCCACGACAACAACCTCGGGAACTTATCCTTCTCCCTCTGCCTGCCCTCCCACGCCACTCCCCACACCGTACCCTCGTGCCCCTCCAGAACCGCAACGCACACCCACTCGCCATCTCCATCCTCCCTCCACAGCCGCACCGTGTTATCGTAGCTAGCGCTCGCCAAAACGTCATCCCCGTACCTTCTCGGCGGCGCGTACTCGCCTTTGCGGCCGGGGACGTCAGGACACCAGGCCACGGCTTTGACGTCGCCGTCGTGTTCTTGTAGTACGGCTACCGTCTCCCATTCGTCTTCGTCTTCTTCTTCCTCCTCCTCTTCAGAAGAAGGGTTCGGGTTCCCTACGTCCTCCCAGATCCACACGCTTTTGTCTCTAGAGCATGTAGCGAGGTACTGTCCCGAGGGGGAGTAATTGACGCTCTTGACTTCGTTTTCATGACCCTCCAACACCAGCGTCAGTTCCCATTCATCCCCCGCCTCCTCCTCCTCCTCCTCCTCCTCCTCCTCTTCTTCTTCTTCTTCTTTATCTTCTCCAGATTGCAACCTCACCTCCCTCTCCAACCTCTCCTCCCTCCTTCCCTGATCCCAAGTCCACACCCCAGCCGTGGTATCAAAGCTGCCGGTAACCAGCCGCAGCCTCTTCGCTTCTTTTCCAGAAACCTTACCACGGGGAGGTTGCCAAGCAGCCGAGCGCACGGAGCGGGTGTGGCCGCCGGTCAGGACGGAGTGTTTGGAGAGCGTGGAGAGCGAGAAGACGGTGACGGAGTGGGCGTGGCAGGTGGCGATTAAGGGGAGGGAGGGGTGCGGGATGGAGGCCCAGGCGCGTTGGTAGAGGTCGGGAGAGAAAGGTGGGAGGGGGGTGATTTCCGCGGTTGTTGCGCTGGGCGCGGCGGGCGGGGCAGTGGTGGTTTCGGTCGCCATTGTGAGGAGTTTGTAGGCTCGGTCTGGTCTAATTTGGGTTGGTTTGGGTGGTTGTAATGGTAGGTAGGCTCGTAGGCTCGTAGGTAGCGGCGCTCGAAGACGACGTGAGAGTGTCAAATTGGCTTTGACTCCCAATCGAGGTCCGTAGAAAGAGTGGTCGAGCGATGTAGTTGTGCGGAATGACTTAGTCGCTCTGGGGGCGGAAGTGTTGGAGAAATAGCTGGCTCGTCAATTGGGAGTGAATAGTATCGACACCCTTTGCGATTGTGACTGTTCGTTCTGCCAGGCGCCTCGGATGATGGGTCACGATAGCGGACCGGAGCTCTGATTGACTGCTTCGAGGTTGAAGTCTCCACTTGGCCATTCGAGTCTCAACTTTTCTTCCCCTCCTTCGGCCGATAAGCGCTTATCAGTCCTCCGATAACGCGGTCCCACCCTATGATGCAATCCGGGGAAGACGACAAAGTCTCTGAGGTTATCACGACGACAACAACAACTCTATGGGATATTGTAAGTTTGTTATGCCTCAATTACCCTTCTGCTGCTATGCCATTGTTATACTATATCCATCGAATGCGTATGTACTGTCTCCCAACCATTCTGTCCTCCTGGCATCATGCAGACAAGTCGTTCCCTCTCCCCGTCGCGAAACGGTACCGTAGACCGTTAACCCCCTCCAAACCAACGCCTTAGAGCAAAGGGAAAGTAAATAACAGCCCAATATATAAGCCCATATCGGCTCACCAGCAGACATGTAATTAGAACCCGAGATCAGTCATGAGAATTATGCACCACTCTGTCCCGCCTCCCTCATCCTTTCAAACCCTCCTTCTACCGGTCCCTGCCCAAGCCCCTTCTGATCCTCCTCCGCCATCATCCTCTCTAGCTCTAGCCTACCGTCCTTACCCCAGTAACCGGCCTTCTGAGTCCCCTTGACACAACCCTCTGTGATGAGCACATATGGCATGGGCGCATCGTACATGGGCTCTGCCAGCACGCGCTCCATCTCCATCTTTAACCCTCTGGCGCCTGTTTCGTTCTTGGCCGCTCTTTCGGCAATGGCATAGAGCGCCTTGCGAGTGAAGTACAGCTTGCTGGGGTAGGTCTCGAAGAGGGCTGTGTACTGCGCTACCAGGCTGTTACGCGGTTCCGTGAGGATGCGGTAGAGCTCGTCAAGAGAGAGAGGACTTAGGGCGCAGATGTTATGAAGACGGCCGATGAGTTCGGGGATAAAACCAAAGGCCTGGAGATCGGCCGGTGAGGCTAGATCAAGCGGAGTGAAGCCACTACCGCCGGAAGAAGCAAGGCTTCCACCTGACAGGTCTACCGGCATCGTCGGAGGCTGGTGCGGTAGGTGGCTGTACAGCTCGGGAGGAAGAATATCTTGACTGCCGGACATGGAAGACCCACGATGGTTTCTGACTTCAGCGCCGAAGCCTATCGATGGCTTTGCGACCCGCCTAAGGACAGTCTTGTCAAGCCCGACAAAGGCACCGCAAAAGACAAACAGAATGTTGCTGGTGTCCACGATGTACTGTTCAACTTTGCCAGGAGTAGCAGACGGCGTGGTGCTAGTTGGTCCGTAGCCGGGTGTCGAGATGTTGAGGTTGGGAGGCGGCGGCGGCCGTGACGACCGATGATCCTTAACATTGACGGTGACCTTGGTACCCTCGACGAGCTTCAAGAGAGCCTGCTGGACACCCTCACCGCCAACGTCTCTCCCGTTGACAGTTTCCCGTCTTGCGATCTTGTCAAACTCGTCCAACACGACTATTCCATGTTCGGCGGCCTTGACGTCGTAGTTCGCTTCAATGAGGAGGCGCTCGATGCATGCTTCCACATCTTGTCCGATATAGCCGGCCTGGGTGAACGAGTTACAGTCGCTTATCGTGAAGGGCACGTTGAGCTTCTTGCTCAGGGTTCTAGTACATGGCAGATAAGCATGCGACACGGGGGCATAAGCACAAGGAAAGGGAGAGTCCCGCTCACTCTAGGATATACGTCTTGCCCACACCAGTTGGTCCTATCAGCAAGAGGTTACTCTTGTCAATCTTTACGCGCTGAGGAGCATTGGTGTCCTCGGGGATGTAAAAGTCATCAATAGAGGGCGTCTCAAAGTGGTCCTCAGCCATGTGATGGTCACGATCGCGGTCACGGTGTGTCCCCAGGACGGACTCGTGATGGCCCGGAAACTCGTCTTCAAGTATGCGCTTATCAGCCCATTGCCGTCGCGGCTTCGGGGGAGGATCAAGCCAGGGTTCAACAGATGACCGTCGCCCACCTTCGACAGGATGTATGTCCCTGCTGCTGCTGCTACCACTGTAGCCTTCGCGATCTTGCAGATCTCTATTATCTCGAGCATATCTCTGTCGCTGCAACTTTTCACGCTGGCGCTGGTCCTGGATTTCGTGATGTTGACGACGGCGAATATTCTGGTAGTGGTTGAAGATGACGGAACATATTGTCTTCTTGGCGCGATCCTGGCCGACTACGTAATCGTCTACGCGCCGCTTCAGATCGCGCGGGTAGAATTGGGGGACGCCGAAGCTAGACTTGTTGGAGAATATTGGGCCTCGGCCATTCTCCTGGTTCGGATCATAGCTCGATGTAAAGCCCTGATTGTTGAAGGATTGGGAGCGACGGGGAGAGAGGGACAGGCGGGACGAGTAGGATATGTATCGCAGCCGGGCGAGATGCTGCGATGCGGGGGTTCTTGCTGTGAACATTGGGACAGCGACGGACGAGGCACGGCGAACGGTCCTTGGTAGGACCAGCATTATAAGGCTGGAACGGCAGGCATGCCCAGGTTCGTCACGGTCGAGGGCAGATTGATGGAACGGGAGGTGTCAACGGGATGTGGCAGTTCGGGGACCTGGTGGAGGGTCGGGGAGCGGGATCGGAATCGGAATCGGTCTGCCGTAGAGGCCCGGTTGCGAAGCGGTTGCGAAGGGGTTGCGACAATAGGAAGTGAACAAGGGGCGCTTTCAGTTACAGACAATGAATCATCACTAAGGTTTGGTGATGATGTTTGCGATCCAATAAGGACAGAGAATAGAGACGAAGAGCAGTCGCGACGCCAATCACGTCCAAGCAAAGGGAGACTAACGTGTACGTGGTGAGGTGTAGGAAGAGAGATAACTCGGCTGCCCTGGCCGCAAGGGTGCTCACTGACACTCACCTCCAGAGTGCACGGGGCAGGCAATGAGAGCAGACTGATGATGCAGATGCGGAGAGGTTCATTGGAGATGCGGGGGAGAGATCCATGCCCGGGGATGCCATCCCGCCCGTCACCGGGGCGCCTGCACTGACAAGCAGCTGCCACTGCACAGCTGGGCCGGCAAATGGTTTGAGCCTGGAACTTGGTGCTTGCTGATGCTGACCAGGACCTGCCTTGCAGTGTCAGACTGCTGTCAGGCCGGAGTGGCAGCAAGAACCCGAATTCGGAAAGGGGAGCAGCTTCCCCTCCTCTCGCCGACCTCTGAGTCCCGCCAATTGCGGAGGTTGCCTCCAGTTGCCCCTCCGGCCCCTCCATGAAGCGAAGAAGGTCCACCTGAAGAGCTCCAGTTCGCCTGCTTTTGATAAGACCTTGGACGGCTGGACAAACGCCCAGAAGCCCAACCATGCTTCCGCCTCTGGTCAACTGCCAACCACTCGAGAGAATGAAATGACATACATGCGACGGCGTACAGAAAGCAACCTGACTGCGACCTGCCCTGCGTTTGGGAAGACAGATATCGTGCATCTCAACCAAGAGACCCGATCAGGGGTAAATGGGAAGCTAGAAAGGATGGCCTTTTCACTGACTTGAAGCTATCTAACAAGGGAAGTGAAAAAATAGGTCCCCGGCTCTAGGCAATAAGATTGGGTTAGGTTTTTGTTAGTTGGGTTTTGAACCTGCATCAAGAGCCCATGATGTAATCAAGCATAGCTTCCCCCAGGCGTCCAGTGTTCATCAACAGTCAACAGTTCATGTTCAAATCTGTTGAAGCTCCCCTCTTGTCATCAAATCGTCTCTTTGGTCTCCGCCACTCACGGATATTTTAGACGTCAAGTGGCATAAACACTGCTACTCTGCACTACTCGAACTACCAACAACTAAAAGAATTACTCAACTGCGACACCAGAACCTAATCTATCCTCGAACGGGACTCGTCCAAAGAGAGAAAAGACCCGGAGTCATCATCGTGGATCTAGCACACAAAGAGGGTTCTTTCGCTGTCCCCTGCCCGTAACCCAAGCAAAGCCAAGGTAGTATTCCATCCTCCAACTACTTCATTGCACCCATCTTTTTTTCGCCTTCGAGACAATCTTCCTTATCTTGGGCTACACTACTGTCGGGTTGGATTCTGCAAGCGCTTCTAAGAGTGATTGGGTTTTCGTTATAATAAGCGAGCAGTCTCTGTTACTTGCACCTTCCGACCCAACCCTTACCTGACTACCACCTTCGGCTCTCTTCCTGTCCCCTCCTTTACGACATCCCATTCAACTTAAACGTCGAAAGTGTGTATCCATTGGGCCGCTTTCCACTACTAAAGAAGCTCCGAGAAACGGGCTAATTAGAGTGGTACCTGATTTCACCCCATCCTCCAAGCGCTTAAAACCCATCGCTCTACCTCCACTCTTCTAGACTTGTTTCTGGGCGTGCTTCTGTCCTCTACTACATCTAACACCAACCAGAGCCTCACAGCAGCTGTCAACATGAACGACATCTCAGACAACTCTTCCAACACGCTGGTTAACGGTGGCACCGTTGCCAACAGCGACATTCCCAAGGATGGCACCGGTATGTCTCTCCTTATTCCCAAATTCCTCTTGGGGATCCACGTACCTGCCAATTTGGTGCCAGAAGCTGATACAAAGATGCAGGTGTCTTGAGCATTGACCCCTGGCTCGAGCCGTTCAAGGATACTCTCAAGAGGCGCTATTCCAAAGCCCAGTCTTGGATCGATACCATCAACAAGACAGAAGGCGGTTTGGAGAAGTTCAGCAGGGTCAGTCATAAGCCTACCTTCGTCCCAATTTTGTTGAAGCTACCAAAGCCGCTGACACATGTACGACTGCAGGGTACCGAGGTCTTTGGTTTCAACGTCAACAAGGACAACAGCATCACATACAGAGAATGGGCTCCCAACGCCAAACAAGCCTCCATTATTGGCGAATTCAGTAAGTGTCATGACACGAGGCCAAGATACTGTGAATTGGGGAGTTATTCTAACACTCATCAGACAACTGGGATAGGAACGCTCACCGCATGAAGAAGAACGAGTACGGCGTCTTTGAGATCACAATTCCTCCCACGGCCAACGGGCAACCAGCTATCCCCCACAACTCCAAGATCAAGGTATGTAAATATTTTGGCCTATGCCACGCCAGTTGTGTCACAATGTACTAATGCTTATCTCCTGACAGATCACCCTCGAACTCCCCGACGGCCAATGGGTCGACAGACTGCCAGCATGGATCAAATATGTCACCCAGGACCTCTCAGTCTCGCCCGCATATGAGGCGAGGTTCTGGAACCCTCCCCAATCCGAAAGATACACATTCAAGCACAAGAGGCCCTCAAAGCCGGAGAGCCTTAGGATCTACGAGGCCCACGTCGGCATTTCCTCCCCGGAGTGCAAGGTGGCTACCTACAAGGAGTTCACCAAGAACATGCTTCCTCGCATCAAGAACCTGGGATACAACGCCATTCAGCTCATGGCCATCATGGAGCACGCCTACTATGCCAGTTTCGGATATCAGGTGAACAGCTTCTTCGCGGCAAGCAGCAGATACGGCCCGCCCGAGGATCTCAAGGAGTTGGTAGACACTGCCCACGCCATGGGTATTGCCGTGTTGCTCGATGTCGTCCACAGTCACGCCTCCAAGAACGTCCTTGATGGCTTGAATGAGTTTGACGGTACTGATCACCAGTACTTCCATGGCGGCGGCAAGGGCAAGCATGATCTTTGGGACAGCAGACTTTTCAACTACGGTCATCACGAGGTTATGAGGTTCTTGCTCAGCAACCTTAGGTTCTGGATGGATGAGTACTCCTTTGATGGTTTTAGATTCGATGGTGTGACGAGCATGCTTTACCTCCATCACGGTATCGGAACGTAAGTTATCTGTTCCCCAATGATGAATTTGACCTTGGCTAACCGTACCCAGTGGTTTCTCTGGTGGCTACCACGAGTACTTCGGCCCTGACGTTGATGAGGAGGCGGTCGTTTACCTCATGCTCGCCAACGAGATGCTTCACGAACTATACCCCGACGTTATCACCGTTGCCGAGGATGTATCAGGAATGCCGGCTCTGTGTCTCCCACTATCCCTAGGAGGTGTTGGCTTCGACTACAGACTCGCCATGGCCATTCCCGACATGTGGATCAAGATTCTCAAGGAGAAGAAGGACGAGGAGTGGGATATTGGCGCTATCACCTGGACCCTGACAAACAGGCGTCACGGCGAGAAGACCATTGCTTATTGTGAGAGTCACGATCAAGCGTAAGTGACCTACCCCGTGGCAACATATTCCGACTCAAGCTAACGCTCAAACAGGCTCGTCGGTGATAAGACCCTCATGATGCATCTCTGCGATGCCGAGTTGTACACCAACATGTCTATCCTCACGCCTCTGACCCCGGTCATTGACCGCGGCATGGCACTGCACAAGTTGATACGTCTCCTTACCCATTCCCTGGGAGGTGAGGGTTACCTCAACTTTGAAGGCAACGAGTTCGGCCACCCCGAGTGGCTTGACTTCCCCCGTGAGGGCAACCAGAACTCGTTCTGGTACGCCAGGCGCCAGCTCAACCTTACGGAAGATGGTCTTTTGCGTTACCAGTACCTCAACAACTTTGACAGGTCGATGAACCTGACCGAGGACAAGTACGGCTGGTTGCACGCCCCACAGGCCTACATCTCTCTCAAGCACGAGGGCGATAAGGTCATCGTCTTTGAGCGCGCCGGCTTGGTCTTTATCTTCAACTTCCACCACTCCAATAGCTACACCGACTACCGCATCGGTATTGAGCAGGCCGGCACCTACCGCATCGTTCTCGACTCTGATACCAAGGAGCACGGTGGCTTCAACCGTCTCGATCCCCAGACTCGCTTCTTCACTTCCGACCTTCCGTGGAACAACCGCAAGAACAGCACCCATGTTTACATTCCAGCCAGGACAGCCATTGTAAGTTTCCCTCGTTATGCTGCAGCCCATTGCATCTTGGCTCTGAATGGTTGACTAATTTGCGGTTCCTAGGTCCTTGCACTCGAGTCTACCCTTTCAGAGTAGGGTTGTGAATAACCAGATATCCCATCCGTTATTGATGAGAATTACAGCGGCCGGGTGGCGGCCACAAGCGTAGGAAAGCATCGTACGTATTGTCGTGCGCGATAGAAGATTTGGACAGGGAAAACCGGTCGGCATGAATAGTGCTGTTTTTGTTTTATTTATATGTATCGGTCGGCAAGCTTCGTGTTTTTAAAAGTCGTATTCCAAAGGTTAAAGACATCTAAGAGAAATGTCAATGCATCCAGTTCAGACATCGAAAAGCTTCTGCTTTGCTGCTGTTATCGTGGCATTGATTTGCATGTTGTTGAAGCTAGCTGCTGTTAAAGTGGTGGTCGTGATGTTTGGTTGGTGACGACGTCGATGTTCGGAACATTACGGTGATTGGCGCACTCCCAAGCTGGCAATTGCGAAAAAAGATCAAAATTGGCGGTTTGTGTAGTGCGGGACGAAAGTGCGGGCGGCGGATGTTTCGATTTGCTGCAGAAGATGGGCCAGTGACGTGCGGCGACGGGAGACCTGGTCGAACTAACGAGCTGGGAGGAGCGGGAAAAACCGCAATGGAAACCGTGCGTTTGTCTGGGGAGCAGCAGTTCCATAAAACTCCATTTTCCGCTGACCCATTGAAGGCGTGGCAGCTCCAGAACAGGTATTGGAAAGTGACGAAGGTGTCCTTGGGGGAAGTGGAAAGTCTGGAGAGTGTGGCAATCGTGACCAGTGGCAGAGGCGGCAGAAGTGTGGAAATGGCTGGTCTGGATGGTGAATGGCAAGTTGCAGCAGCAACCACCAAGAAGTCCAGATATGGCAACCAACCTCCATCAACAGCACAGCAGAGCAAGACCTGAAAAGTGGACGACAACTGGAAGTGAGGCAAGGCCAAGGACGGGAGTGTTGCCAGCACTCGATTGGCCGAGAGGTGCCAGCTTCCCCACTTTTAGACAACTTTGCTCGACTTTTCCCTCACTTTTTGACCCCGAGCAAATCACGTGGTCTTGCTGGGAGCTCCGCAGCTTCTAACCGAAGCTCGTCGAGAGATTTTCGAACCCGTTTCTTTCCTTTTCAAAGCAGCCATCTTTTCCTCTGCCACATCCACCATCGTCGCGCTTAATCATCGTCAAGATGTTCAAGAGGTGAGTGAGTCCGTGTGCCGCGTCACCTCTTTCGACATGGATCACGCCCAATTGGAGACCCGAGCGACGTCCGGAAAGCTGATAGTTGGCCTTCCTCTTCTCTCAATATAGCGGCATTTCCGCCTTCGCCCGGACTGCCCGTCCCTCCTTTGCGGCGGCGTCTCGTCGCGCCGTCCGCCCGGCTGCCCTCAACCTCCGTGCCCCTGCCCTCAGCAGATTCGCCAGCTCCGCCGGTGTTGGTGATGGCAAGATCTACCAGGTCATTGGTAAGCATCATCCCCCTCCTCGGGCACGACATGTCCTCGTCGCCCAACCTCGACGACACGGGACCCGGGACCCAATCCTACCCGTCGACGACATACATCCGGGATATACCGGCTTCATGAAAACTTTGCTTTGCTAACCGCGCTACTTTCTCACCACAGGTGCCGTCGTCGATGGTCAGTAATATCAAACAACATCCAACTACGCCCGCGCCGTGGCCTCGTCCCCGCCCGGTCACGACGCTCGCTCTTTATACTGACCCCGCTTCCGCGCAACAGTCAAGTTCGATACCGACAAGCTCCCTCCCATTCTCAACGCCCTTGAGACCCAGAACAATGGCCAGAAGCTCGTCCTCGAGGTCTCGGTACGTGGAAGAAAAATGGCCTCATCAACCCCGAGGACGATCAGCGGGATTAGTTTAGCCGAGCGAATGCGCTAACCAGGCCTGCAGCAACATCTCGGCGAGAACGTCGTGAGATGCATTGCCATGGACGGTACTGAGGGTCTCGTTCGTGGTGCCAAGGCCTCCGACAGTAAGCTTCTCGTTTGATCCCCAAGATCAAGATTTTGGCCAGATTCGCTAACATGATATTATAGCTGGTGCTCCCATCACCATCCCGTGGGTTTCCCAAATTCTGAGCTTGCCGCGAAACGCAGACAAGCAACCGCGAATGGAGCTGTTTTACTGACGCAAAAGTGTAGTGTCGGCCCTGCCACCCTTGGCCGTATCATCAACGTCACTGGTGACCCCATCGACGAGCGCGGTCCCATCAAGACCGACAAGTTCCGCCCTATCCACGCCGAGGCTCCCGAGTTCGTTGAGCAGTCCACCACTGCCGAGATTCTCGTCACTGGTATCAAGGTCGTCGATCTCCTCGCCCCCTACGCTCGTGGTGGAAAGATTGGTCTCTTCGGTGGTGCCGGTGTCGGCAAGACTGTCTTCATTCAGGAGCTCATCAACAACATCGCCAAGGCTCACGGTGGTTACTCCGTCTTCACTGGTGTCGGTGAGCGTACCCGTGAGGGTAACGATCTGTACCACGAAATGCAGGAGACCTCCGTCATTCAGCTCGATGGTGACTCCAAGGTCGCTCTTGTCTTCGGTCAGATGAACGAGCCCCCCGGAGCTCGTGCCCGTGTCGCCCTTACTGGTCTCACCATTGCCGAGTACTTCCGTGATGAGGAGGGTCAGGATGGTATGTTGCTCTGGAAAATTTTTACCGCTTGAAGGAAAACCGTTGCTAACGCAATCTACAGTGTTGCTCTTCATTGACAACATTTTCCGCTTCACCCAGGCCGGTTCCGAGGTGTCCGCTCTTCTCGGTCGTATTCCCTCTGCCGTCGGTTACCAGCCCACTCTCGCCGTCGACATGGGTCAGATGCAGGAGCGCATTACCACCACCACCAAGGGTTCCATTACCTCCGTCCAGGCCGTCTACGTCCCTGCTGACGATTTGACTGATCCTGCCCCCGCCACCACCTTCGCCCATCTTGACGCCACTACTGTCTTGTCCCGTGGTATCTCTGAGTTGGGTATCTACCCCGCTGTCGATCCCCTCGACTCCAAGTCCCGTATGCTCGACCCCCGTATCGTCGGTCAGGAGCACTACGAGACCGCCACCCGCGTCCAGCAGATCCTCCAGGAGTACAAGTCTCTCCAGGATATCATTGCCATTCTTGGTATGGACGAACTTTCCGAGGCCGATAAGCTCACCGTCGAGCGTGCCCGTAAGATCCAGCGTTTCCTCAGCCAGCCTTTCACTGTCGCTCAGGTCTTCACTGGTATCGAGGGTAAGCTCGTTGACCTTAAGGACACCATTGCCTCCTTCAAGGCCATTCTCGCCGGTGAGGGTGATGACCTCCCCGAGGGTGCCTTCTACATGGTTGGCGACTTCGCCTCTGCTCGCGCCAAGGGTGAGAAGATCCTTGCTGAGCTTGAGGGCTCGGCTTAAGCGTTTAATGCGGGAGTTCAAAATCGGGACGGAAACAATGGCCTGTGTATAGAGTAAAGAAAGGTTTTTCGGGACGTTCCTCCTATGAGCTGTGTATCAAATGAAGTTCCTTTTTTCCTCTATATACCTTGCCTGTTTTTGTGCGCGATGAAAAGCTCTTGTCTCATTAT
This sequence comes from Neurospora sp. FGSC 6877, assembly GCA_009805295.1. Taxonomy (NCBI): domain Eukaryota; kingdom Fungi; phylum Ascomycota; class Sordariomycetes; order Sordariales; family Sordariaceae; genus Neurospora; species Neurospora sp. FGSC 6877. Next base: position 7,194 of record RAON01000159.1, on the reverse strand, counting down.
GAATATTATGTGAATGAACTCAACCGATGTGCTCTGAATGTGATGTGACATGTTGAGCACGAGTGAGATGTCCTTGGGTGAGCTTATACTTGCTCTTATTTCCGTCCCTTGGCTGATTTGCTTCTCTAGCCGTTTCCTGAACCTTCCCATGACCAGCCATTCACCACCCTGTCCATGTCTGTTCAGCTCTCTCATGCATAGTGCTCGGCATCCAGTTCAAGTGCCTGATCTTCTTAACTCTCCATTACCCCAGATTAATCTACTGCTGCCGGTATTGGAAAACATGATTTGTCTTTGGCGGCCATGGTTGTCTGTGGGATTGGTGGGGTTATTCTCTGTTACGAAAGTAGATGTGGTTGATGGCGGATATTGAGCTGTTGAGACGTCGGTGGCTATGGGCAGGTAGGTATAAAGACCATCGTCTCCTTTCCTCTCTTCCTGACTAAGTGAGAGAAGGGGGCCTACGAGGACTCTTGCCCTCCCACTCTCCTGTTTTTCATCCAGTTGGGGACTTGCAACATTGTTCGACAAGATGTATCTCCAGAGTCTCTTTAGGGCTTTGGTAGCCACGGCGGTGACACTCCCCTCGGTCAGGGGAGCTCAGTTGACTAAGGTCAACTACCCGATTGATGCGACGAGCAAGGTTGATATGTGATTTCTATCTTTCCTTCTTCATTGCTTGTGTGCTGGGTATGGATAACTTTCTACGAGTGACGAAGGGGAGGGAGCTTTAGGCACACTAGTCTAGATAGTCTAGTTATTGATGCCCTTTTAATGACAACCTTCTTTCTTGCAGCTCCCTCTCCGTCTCTCTCATTTCTGTCACTCACCTCTGTCCTTCTTTCTGTTGTCACTACTCAAACTGCATCCCGACATCCCCCTCCTCTCCCCCATAACCATTCCATCCTGCCTATCACCCCAAAACCAAACCAACACAACTAACGCCTTACCCTCCTCCAAACAGGTACATCTACATCCCCGACTTCCCTCCCCACCCTCTTCCCCTCCTCCCATCCTCCCCTAATCGTAGTCCTCCACTCCTGCCAATCCACCGCCCAATCTTACTTCCGCAACGCCAAAATTCCCTGGGCCACAGGCTCCGACAAAAAGGGTTACATCACCGTTTGGCCTTCTCCCCCTCACAGCGGAACCTGCTGGGACGTTTCCTCCCGTCAGTCTCAAACGCACTTGGGCGGGGGTGACTCGCAGGCTATTGCCAACATGATTTTGTATGGGATGATCCGATTCGGGACGACTGTGGAAAAGGGGGGTATGTACGTGACGGGCGGAAGTTCAGGTGCTATGATGGCTAATGTTTTGGCTGCTGCTTACCCCGGGTTGATAAGCGCTGTGAGTGCGTACAGTGGTGTAACGGCGGGTTGCTTTTTGAGTAACCCCGGTAGTGTAGCGACTTGGATTAGTTCTTGTTCTGGGGGTTCCAGTGGGGGAATACAGCACAAAATATGTTCCCCGATGGGTATCAGGGCAGGAGACCAAGGGTGCAGATTTGGCATGGAAGTGCCGATGGGACGATTAGTTCGAATAATTATGAGGAGCAGGTGAAGCAGTGGACGAATGTACTTGGGGTCCCCGGGGTAGAGGGAGGGGGAGGAAGGCGTTTGGTGAATGGGGCGCCGAGGGGGAATACTGAACGGAAGGATTGGCCGACTAGGGGATACGCAACGAGTGATTATACGGATAAGGAGGGAGTGGTGTGGGTGGAGGGGATTTGGGCGCAGGAGGTGGGACATAGTGTGCCGGCGAATTTGTCGGCTAGGGACGCTTGGGTTGGGTTGTGATGATGGTATGATGGCGGAGGAGATGATGGCGGAGGAGATGATGGCGGAGGAGATGATGGCGGAGGAGATGATGGCGGAGGAGATGATGGCGGAGGAGATGATGGCGGAGGAGATGCACGGACGACTGGAGACGAGAGTGAAGCAAAAACAAAAACAAAAAATAATAATAATAATAAATAATAATAAAAAATAGGAAGGCAAAAAACAATGGTTTATACCTCCTCAGGTTTTATCCAAGATCCAACTGTGTTCTTTTTACTTATTTTTTTTTATTTATTCGCGAAGGATTTCTTTGCTTTGCTTTGCTAGCTTGCTAGCTTGACCCATCGTCAGGCTGTGTTCAGAACTCCGTTTGAGCTCTGAATATCTTGTGATCATCGTTTGATCTCTGTAGGAAGCATCCTTTGGCCTCTCTTCCTTCGGTCTGTCGACGTTTCGGTTTGTCGCTTCGTGTCGTAACGAGGACTCTTTTCTTGTATCGCAGACTGTGTGTCTTGACCCATCGTGGGGTACCAGTCAGAGCTTGATTCTTGTGCTCCGAAAATCTTTGGTCTTTGCAGGAAGTGAACGCATGTTCTTCTGCGTTTCTGTTTCGGCTCTGTGTGCCCGGCTTCTTGGCCGTGATGCTAGCCAACCATTTTTGGCTGTGCTTTTTGTTGGGTGCCTCTTTGGGCGGAAGGACGACTGAGAAAAGTGCCTAATGTACCTTTGATTAGGTGGGTGAGAAGGAAGGAGTGAGAAGGAAGGAGCGAGGCGTCTGGGGAAATTGGGTGCCTGGGCGGGAGACGGGATCGAGCTGGGAAGGAAGGTGCGCCCCCGGGTTGCGATGTGTGTTTCAGATGTTTCCTGTCTGAACCGAGTGCTTAAGCTCGCTGTGAAAGACCGCCGTTCTTCTGAATTCCATGTGGTGGTTATGACCTGAGGTTGAACAGAGCAGTAGGTTGATATTCGTCTTTTGTGGTTGTTGTAGATAGGTGTGAACAGAACAGCTGACAGTTGTCTTGAACTCATGGCTTCACTTTGGTTGCCAACCAGGCTGATGCCGCGACACTCTCGAAGGCCAGTTCAGGGAGTTAAATGCACATGTCCCAGCGTTTGGACTGATATCAAATGTGACCATGTTCTATTTCTATTCAGTAGAGACAGGCCAGGAACTGTAAAGACAGAGATTCTATGCAGTAATGCTCAAATAAATGGGTATCGATCCAACTCCAAAACACATCCAAAGCCATTATCTTCAATAAAACCTGATGACTACCTCAAATACAAAACAGAAGGACTGTCCACAGGTCGGCTAACCACCACCACCTCCTTCTGGCTCTCACCCGACGGAGGAGGCGTAGGCGTAGGCGATGGCGTAGAGCCCGCACCCGCACCCGCATTGACCCACACAACAGCCCTCGGATCATATTCATCCAGAAACAGATGACTCGGCATCAGTCTCCCCGTATTATCCACCCACGCCAACGGGCTTTGATGAGCCAGCGGCCCTCCTCCTCCTCCTCCTGGTCCTTCCCCTTCGTATTTGATCCTTGGTGGTGGCCTCCAATTCTTATCACCAAGCAACAGCTGAGCAGTTTCCATCCAAGTACTCGGTCCGCCCTCAATGTCCACGGCCTGCTTGGGTACCCTCAAAAGGGGATCCCACTCCGGTCCCAGAATCTCAATTATATGCGGTAAATCTCGATCGACGCCCCTGAACCACCACACCGGCACCATCTTGGAAAAGACGAGGTAATACGCGATAATGACGAGCGCGCGCGGCCGCCTTTTCCGCGCTAGGAGGATGAACGACTTGGGCATGTACGAGAAGAACGTGAGGATGCGCATGAACAGGACGTCGGAGAAGCCGTTCTTGAGTTCTTGATAGAGAGATCCCAGGTAGCGCAGGACATTGTAGTAAACGGGATTATCGCGGTAATCCGGATCGCCCTCCTTTACAGAGGCTACCATAAAGAGTAAGCAGTTGGGTATGTGCGCGGCCGCCGCATTGAGGTCGATCAGCGGCCGGTAGAAGATGGTTTGGAGGCCAGAGTTGTGAACCATCTCGGCGCTGGTCATCTGGACGATCAAACCGATGCCTCGCCAGACGTTCATCCAGTCGAGGATGTAGAGCGGCTTGTAGTCTTCCCCGTCCCGGAAGACTTGGGAGGTGAGACCGCAGAGGAAGAGGGCGCAGGCGACTAGGGCGGGAAAAGTGGACGGGTTGGCTTCTTCGATGGCTTTGCGGTAAGTCTCGAAGGCTCGGGCTCGGTAGACAAGAGCTTTAGCGGGGGGCACGTTGAGGTCGTCAATGCCGACGTGTTGGAGGTGTAGGGAGGTCAGGCTGAGAACGGTGTTCATCAGGAACGGGTTGGAGAAGGCGTGCTCGACTAGTTTTACTTTGAGGGCGTGGTTCACGGTGTCGACGGGCCCGGAGTCGGCGGCGAAGGACTTGAAGGTTGATTGGCCGTAGAACCATAGGAGCTTCAGCTCTTGTTCAGTGCGGTCTGGGGGGATGAACAAAGGTTCTCTGATGACCACGCCTGACGAGGTGTCGGAACCTGGAGATGATGTTTCAATACTTTGTAGGCCGAAAGCGTCTGTTGGCGTGATGGGCGAGCTTGAAGTTGTGCGTTTGTTTGATGGTAGTGAGCCAGTTGCGAGTTGAGTTGTCGTGGGATAGACACATGTCTCCCTTCGTAGAGCACAAGCAGTACATGCTGGACGGGCCTCGTCACATTTGACCTAAGAGAAGGGTTAGTATGTAGTATGATGAACAGCACAGGACAGGCAACATAAGCTCTTATGGACAATCGATCAGTTATGTGATGTTTAAACAAGACTGACCTTGCGAGCTTTGCATGTACGACACCCCTTTCTGGATTTGTGGTGTGGTCGCTTAGAATGATATGGCTTGCCGCCGTGAGATCCTGTTGAGGACTCCAGAGTGCCTCCAGCCTCGTATATTGCCATTGTTTCTTCCGACTCCTCTGATATTATTGAGTGTATGTAGGTGGGGTGATAACCGAGATGTCAATAAGTCGTCGTCGGAGCAAGGTTGTTGTAAGTGAGAAGCTGTTGACGATCCATGATAATAAGCCACTGTCCATAACAAGCCAACACCGTATACTTTTACAATCTCGGAGTCAGCATAAAGGTAACGAGTTGAGGAGAGAGAAACACCAAAGTCCTTGTGATGATTCTTCGAATGGCGTCGGATATAGATGGAAAATGGTTTGGCCCGGCCTAATCTGCATATGTTGAAGTGATGAAGCCGGACGTCATTCCTAATCTGCAAAGCTGGTTCGTTGCCGCTCGAACCCCGTGAGGTCGGTAAGCCCGGAGCTTCTCTTCCAGATGTGGTGATGGTTTATACTAGTATTGAGCTGTACTAGACTGTTTTATAGTAGGGACTTTCGTTGGTCTTCTTCGACAAGTTCAGGCGATTATGCCATTCTCGGATTCATGAGCATCGGGTCTGACACGCGCTGGACGCTTGGCAGCCCAAACTGGAAGAGCACGGCCGAAGCCATGATGGTCACCTCTATGTAGAAGAGCGGATGGCCGGAAGATCCCCATAGTTCTCGTGTCACCAAAAATCTAAGAGAAAGATTATAGAGTTAAGAGTTGCCCAACATTGGATGTGACGATGATGAAATTGCATGGTGGAAGAATGGTGGGCCAGTGGAAAGGGTGACAATGACAGGCGCTGACAGTGGCATCCCAGGGGTGATTGCCCCGTGCTTTTGGGTCTGTGGCTGTCATTACAGCGGAACCCCTGTTACATTACAGGGGTGTAAAGAGAACGACGCGTAACGCGTCTGCATCCCAATGCCAGGCGGGCAACCTCCATCAATTGTACCCCCAGAACGATCCTCCCAGAACGATCCTCAACGAACAATCCCACGCCGGTCTCGATAGGCGCAGAACGCTACAGAAGCTACATGAGGACGTCCTATACTGCGAGCCCTAGCCGTTAGCCAAACCGAAATACAACCAATCGGATTCACGGATAGGCAACTAGCAACAATCTACCTTGACAATTCCCACCATGGGCGATTCCCTCTTCCAGCTCCCCGACGAGCTGCTATTCACCACTCTCTCTCAGACATTTCCCTGTCGTGACGCTCAAATACGGGCCGTAGCAACTCTCCTGCATGTAATGACCAAGCACAGCTTCGTCGCCCCTCAACTTCCGCTTGCTAACCTCTTGATAGCCTCACGCAGCACCATGCCAAAACCTTGTGATACATGGCACCGAAGCCACCGGCAAGAGTGCCATAACGGCTGCTCTACTACAAGCCCTCCAAGACGACACCGAGAAAGATGAACCCCTTCTTAGATACGTCATCGTCAACTCGATCGAATGTATAACAGCCCGTCACCTCTACGAATCAACCATCGCAAAGGTCGCAGAAGCCCTACAATGGCAAGGTGCTGCTACAAGGTGCGACTCAGTCTCGCAAATGGTCGTTGAGCTGTCCAAGATGCTCAAATACCCGTCATACCGGGAAAACTTCCGCTTTGTACTCGTCTTTGACGGCATCGACCGTCAACGGGAAGCGCCCATCACGCTCCTCCCAGCACTTGCTAGGCTCTCCGAGATTGTAAGCCTTCTGGTACACTTCTTCAAAGCAGACACAGTTTCGCTAACAGATATGTCCCCTCAGATCCCTCGTATAACCAGTGTCTTCATCGTCACATCGCCTCCTGCCAGCTTCCTGCGAACCTCCTTCGTCCCTTGCATAGAGTTCCCGAACTACACCAAGAATGAGTTTGTCACCATTCTGAACACGACCTTGCTACCTACCACTCCACTACCCACGACGACGATACAAGAAACAACAGAGCTATGGAACCGCTTCACCGGAGCCGTTCACGATGCTTTAGCTCGTGCTGCCTCCCGCACCCTTCCCTCGCTCCAGCACGCCTGCACATCCCTCTGGCCACGTTTCACGGCGCCCATCCTCGCCGGCACACACGCTCCCCGGGAGTTCTCCAAGCTGATGGTAGCCGCCCGCGTCCACTTCCAAGATGAATCCCTTTTGGACCCCGGCATCGTAGCCATACGGTCCTATTCCTCGTCGTCATCAACAACCCAGGCTCAGGCAAAAGACAACACAGCCGCCTTACCATCAGCACCACCCTCCCAAGCCAACACCCCCCGAAAGGCCCAATCAACCACAACAACCCCCTCCAAATCCAAAGCCACAGCACATCCCTTCGTCTCCGCAACCACAACCAACCTCTCTACCCTCCTCCCGCCCACTGCCCGCCTCCTGCTCCTGGCCTCCTACCTCGCCTCCCACAACCCCACCCGCCACGACCTCGTCCTCTTCTCCACCTTCCACCCTACATTACACCTCCACTTCCCTCCTCTATCCATCTGATCACCCGCCACGCCTCCCGCTCC